>JAOWBN010067386.1:0-20610 GCA_028565015.1 Pinguicula moranensis
ATCTCTGACATCTTTTGCATCAACGTACATAATCCAATGCATTCCGTAATATAGAATGCCAATAGAATCCATGTAAGTGAATTTTTCTGACCATGGATCATCCTCCAATGTGGTTGGCCCCTTCATCGTCGTGTATTTTCTCCAATAAGGATTGTGCTTGTGGACAGGGGATACAACAGAGGAGAGGACCTTCAAAACTGTGTTTGTATAACTAGCCTTCCACAAGGGTGAATCGAGAAGCACGGATTCTTATTTGTTGGGATTTGGTGCTGTCTTGAGGTAATGTTTCATCCTTGAGATACTCCATTATGGGAGTTATCCAGCTGGCTTTATCGAGTGTTACAACACTCCTTTTTTTTGAGAAAGTAAGTAATTCTACTGCAGGCTCATATTTGCTTAGTTCCACGGCCCATTTTACCAGTCTTCCTAAAATATTGGGTCTAGAGAGGATTTTCATCATAGGTTGATTGGTAAGGACGGTAAGGGGATGTTATTGAAAATAGGGACGGAGTCGCTTAGCTGCTATTACTAGCGTGAGCGCAAGCTTTTCTATCTCCAAATACCTTGTTTCGTCTCCGTGTAGCATTTTACTCACATAATAAATGGGTTTGTATAAGTTTCCTTCTTCACGGGCCAGTACAACACTTATTGCTTCTTCAGTTACGACAAGATAAACGAATAAGTTTTCTTGAGGTTGGGGAGCTACAAGCACTTGGGGAGAGTTTAAATATTCTTTCAACTTTTGAAATGCTTGGTCGCATTATGGGGTCCATGCGAAATTTTTTCCTTTTTGAATTGATTTGAAGAAAGGTAATCACCTATCTCCAATTCGAGATATGAACCGGCCAAGAGATGCCATCTTTCCGGCAAGGTACTGAACTTCCTTTAAGGTTTGGGGTGGAGTCATATTTTGTAAAGCAATAATTTTATAGAGATTCGCCTCGATTCCTCTTTCTGATACGATATATCGAAAGAATTTTTCACTTCGGACAACAAATGTGTATTAGTAATGTTGATCTTTAGCTGGTACCGACGTAAGATGTTGAAGGTGTCCATCAGATGAGTAATATGATTCGTCGCTTTTTTACTTTTTACGAGCATGTCATCCACATAGGCTTTCGTAGTTTTGCTTAGCTGCTTTCGAAATAATTTATTATCATTCTTTGGTAGGTGGCTCCGGCATTTTTGAGTCCGAAGGGCATTACTTTGTAACAATAGATGCCACTGTTTGTGATGAAAGTTTTTTTGAGTCGATCTTTGGGAACTAAGAATATATGGTGATGAAATAATTTCAAGGAAGTTGAGAGAAGATTTTCAGAGAATTAGTAAGTTCTTCTATATCTTCAATATCTCATCCGTGTAGTGTGTATACAGATATATAGGTGTAGTGTTTACAGTGAGAATGCAATCTATACATGGTTATTGATTTGCCAAGATTTCCTAAGATTTGATAGTGCAACCTGTACAAATCTAGTTCCTAGATTTGTGGTAGAATATCATTGATTTTAGGTGGCTTGGCGGCTATTTGTCTCTGTCACAATCGTGTGTTTTGTCTTCATCACTAACAGACATACCTACAATACTCAAATTCATGATCTAGTGAATAAACTAAGAATGGCAAACGCAACGCATTCTTACAACCACTAAACCAAAAACTGTCTGGCTTTGTTTTTTTAGTAATCATGTTGTACGAAATTATTTTAGTCCAACTAATTCATGAATTCATACAATGCCACATGAAATTCGGGCCAACAATCGCCGAATTCATTGCGGGCACCTAAAAAATTATTTGCCCAATAAGAATTGAACTGTAGGCTTTATAATACTATGTTAGTAAAGTTCCCTTACTTGATTTGTGCACCTTCGTCGTTCAAAAGCCTGGTGAGGAAATAAGAGGTAAACAAATTCCTTCTCCCTTATACCATCAAGTTGTGTAAATTAGCAAAGATCCTTGGTCAAAAGATCTCTGAAATTTTTGTTATGTATGCTTAACACACACTTATGTTTACGCTTCCGCACGAATTTTGCATCATGACACGTAGTATAGCTTTCGGAGATCTTACAGATCCATTGGCCAGCATCAGCAATACAGATATCCTTGTGCATTTCATTTTTGAACAACCTTGGAAAGCAAGCTGCTAAAGTGGTATTGTTTAGCCATTTATCTGTCCAAAGTTGTATGCGTTCTCCATTGCCTAGATGCAGCCTTATATTGTCAGTGAACTAGCTGCTATTCAAAGCATCCATTAGAGTATGCCACCAATCAGAAGCGTATCCCCTGCCTCTAGGTCTACCAGCAACAGAAATATTTATAGGTGGAAGTAAGGCTCTTAATCCACCAATGAAGAAGGGAGAGTTAACTCCATATTTAGAACTTAGAATTTATGTTGCAACTGAAGGTTCATCATTGAGGATCTGCAAACCCACTTGCATTGCATACCAGTATTAAAGGAAGATAAGCAACGAGCTCCTAGGCCATCATTAGCAACTATGGAAGTGATTTTTTCCCATGATGAAAAGCACAGTTTTTTCCTGTCAAATGTGCTACCACAAAAGAAGTTTCTCTGCATTGCTATCATCTATTTAATGGTCCTCTTTGGGTCTCTAAAACAAGAGAAAAAAATGGGACGATAAGGCTGCAAGAACTGCATTTAAGAGTACCAACGTACCACCTGAAGAAAGCTGTATATGTTCCCAGGAAGCTAGCACATTATGGAACTTGTCTAGAACTGGTTGCCAGGTTGAATATTCCCTTGCACGAGCCCCTGCTGGCAGACCCAAATATCTGAATTGAATTGAAGCAGGCTGACAGTTGAGATAGGCTTCCATATCCCCAAGCATATCAGCCTGCACATTCACACCTATTAGTTTGCTTTTGGAAAACTTTATTTTCCGTCCCGAAACAAGCTCAAAGTTAAGGGCCTTTACAAACTTGCACAGAGATCCACTCGGCTTGGCCAAAGATGATGGTATCATCTACAAACTGTAGGTGTGAGACAAACACTTTCCTTTTGCCAACTTTCAAACCTGTGAACAACCTCAGCTCAACAGCCTTGCAGATCATGGCTGAAGTTCCCTCCGCAGCAAGAAGAAAAAGAAAGGGGGAGAGTGGATCCCCTTGTCTAATGCCACAAGATAGATAAAATTCACTAGTAGGACTCCCATTAATTAAAATGGAAGTAGAGGCAAATTCAAGGAGGCCTTTGATCCACCATAGCCGGCAGGAGGGAAAGTTCATATCTTCCATGACCTGCAGTAGATAGTTCCAATTTAATGTGTCAAAGGCCTTCTCGAAATCGACCTTGAAGATGAGAGCTTTCTTTTTCAGCTTCCTAACCTCATCAACAACTTCATTAGCTACCACAACGTTGTCTAACAGTCTTCTCCCCTTGATAAAAGGTGACTATGTGGGGCTGATCAGATTCCCCATAACCTGCCGGATTCTATTAGCTAGAGTTTTGGATATAATTTTTGGCATGGCACCAATAATGGTTATAGGCATGTAGTCCTTAACAAATAAAGGCTTAGCAGAATTGGCTAGCAGTGTGATGTGAGAGTTGTTGCTCCCTTTACACAATTTACCATACCTATAAAACTCATGCATAAGTTTCATTATATGAGACCTCAAAATGGGCAGGAAATGCTTGATAAAATTAAAGTTTAGCCCATCGGGCCCGGGACTCTTGGAGCTCCCACAATTAGCTATAACCTCCAAAACTTCAGCCTGAAAAAGGGTTGTTGGAGCAGCCTTTTACTGACTTGATCAAGGGATCTAAATCTGATGGCCAGAGTTGGTCTGTCTGGGATTTTTATGTGAATCTTTCTCTAAAATGATGAAGGAAGCACTCTTTAATCATCACTTGATCCTCCAGCCATAATGGACCATCCCAAATCCCATTTATCCTGTTGTTAGCTCTAGATTTCCTGAGGCAATTGTGGAAATATGCTGAGTTCACATCTCCCAACTGCAGCCACTGTATACAGGACTTTTGATAGGTAGAACTGTTTAGCTGCATAGAAGTACTATGCAGCTCAGAATGCAAATCAACTAATTGCTTCTGACCAAAGTGAATATCAGCCTCTGATACCAGCTCCAACTTCTTGATGCTTTGAAGACGATGTTTCCTTTGTTCAGACGAGTTCCTAGGCCTAGAATTATTCCACAATATGATGTTGTCCCTGTGAATTTTAATCTTTTTCATGATCTGGAAGCTTATGTATCCTGATACAGATGTATTGCACCATACTTGTTGACCATATCAGTGTAACTTTTGTCAAACAGCCAGCTGTCCATGACCTTAAGGGGTTTTGGACCCCAATTAAGCTGCTTAGAAAGTAGACTCATAGGGCAATGATCTAATCCATCTTTGTCAAGCCCAGATTGTACCCATGTTACTCAAGAATCCAACCACTTACTGCTGAGTAGAAACCTGTCTAATCTACTCATAGCTTTTAGGGAATTCAAGTACCAAGTAGGCATGGCCATTCGGGAATTCGGGATGGGAATTGCCCATTCCCGTTCCCATCCCAAATTATTTTGGGACCGGGACGCTCATTCCCGATCACGTCCCGATTTCCCAAAGTCCCCAAATTTTGGGGACTTCAAGATGCAGGACTTCGGGAAAATCCTGAAGTCCCGAGTTTTTAGTAACTAAAAATAATTTTGGGCCCGGGAACGGGCTATTCCCATTCCCGTCCCAATTTTTTTCGGGACTAGGATGCTCATTCCCGATCCAATCCCAATTTCCCAAAGTCCCAAAATTTTTGGGAATTCGGGAAATAGGGACTACGGGATTATCCCATAGTCCCATTTGTCCACCCTAGTACCAAGTGTAATTTATGCAATCCATACTTAAGTTGTGTAGACCCATATTGCCGATGAAAGAGTTAATTCGGGTCACCTCCTGTACGTAATTCTGTGTTGCCACACCTTTTTTTTTCGTGCAAAGCCAATACCGCATTGAAGCCCCCCATCACGCAGCATTTGTCCAGCTTAAATGGGATTAAGGCCTCTGTTAAATAATTCCATTGTGATTGTTTCTTTGTTAAGTCTCCTGGACCATAGACATTAAACATATGAGACAGTTCCTGCTCTCCAAACCAATGTCCTGAAACACTCATAACACCTTCACCTACCACCAGAGATGATCTGGAGAATTTATTCTTGTCCCATATACAAAGAAGGACTACAGAGGATCCAAAGGAGCCAGAGAAGCACCAATCAAATCAGAATAGTACCATAGATAAGAGCATATTTGTTTTCTCAGTGCTGATGAGTTTAGTTTCTTGTAGACTAATAAAATAAACCTTTTAAATTTGTATTAACTGCTTGACCTGCCATTTTCTGTCCTGGCCACCTAACCCCCCGAACATTATAGGTGACTATCTTCATAAGTTCACAATTTGCCCAGTCCCAATAAGGGGGTGAAGGAGTTACTGTATCCCTGCAGATGCTGCTAGACATTTCCTCCAGAATCCTACAAAATACTTTTTGTTGGGATCCAAATACTACGCCGAGTTGAGTTCCCACTGTCATAATGGATTCAACATTAATGCATCTAAGAGGGTCAAGCATAGGTTTAGAGGGTAGGGGCAGAGGGGGGCTCACAGAGGACTCTGCAGCTAACTACCTTTGCCATTCCTCCAATATAGTGAGGTTGTTCTCACGTGTTGGGTCCTCCTATTGCCTTGTCTAGCTTCTAGTTTTTGGCCTACAGTTGTTGAGTCTTGGCCTGCCTACTTTCCGGGGTTTTGGACTTGCAGAAATAGGTCCATGAGAAAGGGGGGGAGGGAAATCTTCAAAGGTGACCGGGATATCTGTCAACAAGTTATCTTGATCATCACTCAATACAACTTTGTCTGTTGATGCTGCCCCCACTTCCAGTAACATCAGTACAACTTTGTTAGGGGAAGGGGTGGCATAACCCTCCATCACCTTTCCTGCACCACTCCATGGAATCTTGATGGGAGTGGTAGTGTCCTTTGTGTCAGCTGTCACACAGGATGCAAGACTGAAATCTTCCAATGACAGTGGAGTAGCTGCAGATGAAAGTATTGGACTAGGTTCAGGATTAGGAATGTCTGAGACACAAGGCATGCACACTTGTACCAAAGCCTAATAATGGGAACACAAAAATAGTTCGATTGGAGATTGAGGCCACCAGTTGATCCTAGGTGGCTGCCATGATTGACAAGAAGGCCTAATTGAGATAGGGGGCTCAAGATTAGCATTAGGCTGGGCAGGCATAGTAATAGGTGATGACTGACCCAAGGACTCAGGTTCAATCTTGGCAGGATGATCCACTTTGACCATGTCAGGTTCCAAAGATTCTTCAGAAATATCCAAAGAAAGTTCGCCAGACGTCATAGAGTCAGAGTCATAGGTATTTGACAAATCACCTTGCCATGATGGTTTAGTCTTCACAGTTTCTTCAATGTGCAAAGTGTAGGCCGTGTTATCCACTAAAACCTGCATACACTGTACAATTTTAGAGCCTAGGGGAATTTGTACCACAAAGAAAGTTGATTACAGGTTCTGTTTGGAGAGGGTAATATCAACAATGCTAATAAGAGATCCTAACTTATGGCCAATTGCAGACAAGTTATGCTGAGTCCAGGCTTGAATAGGTAACCCAAATATTTGTAACCAACAAATACAACTATTTACTGGGCCTTTGGGAGACCACGGAGAGATGTCCTTCACCCAGGTGGACAACCAGGCCATGTCCTTATTTATCAAGTTTCCCAAGTCCAGGGCTTCTTCCTCCCACAATAGTATTGTCTCACAACTCAATGGACTTGCCCCAACATTTAGGTAGCCAGCAACTCTTAGGCCTCTTTGGAGGTCACTCAGTTTGTGCTTTTGGATCAGGGTAGCTACGTAACTTCTAGCTAGCCATGAGTCAGGGAGAACAGTAGACTTAAGGAATAAACGATCAGTAGGAGTGAGGACAGAATTACACCCTGATGGAACATCTATTTCAGGCTGAGAGATAGCAGGTCGCTCCTTGAATGGGACTAAGGAGGGTAAGGAGGTTGTTGCCTTAACTGCTTTTGAAGGCCGGGAAGATTTAGGTTATCTCGCCAAATTTTCTTGTAGACGATAAGATCCTAGCCAAGTTTTTTTTTATTTTATATACATAAGTATTTACAATGTACAATGTACTAAGAAAGCAAGCTCTCTACTTGACATACTAACTGAGCTGTCATATCAGTGACCATACTATTTGTATATTAGGCGAATTCCTTATGCGGACTTATTGCTCTGTAAGGCTAGCCTCCTTTTCATGGTCCCCTATGTATTGGTCACCGAAGTGAAGTGAAGTGAGTACCATTAACACGATTCTTCAAGTCATCATCATGTATTCTGATTAATGGTACCATCTACACTTGATATCTTGCTTTCATTGTTGCAAGAACTTGATCAATCGAGAAGTTTGTTTTAAGGCGTAATAGTACCATGTAGCTCCAGTACCTAACCTGCACCTAGATGATACAATCATGCAGTTAGATGATCACAACAATAGATATAAGTTAAGGTATACTCCCTTAGTCTTTGGAATCTTGTATGGTGAACATCACCATATTCTGTTCCTCTTCTATTAAGCCTTAGAGGGGGTATGTCATGGGAATCAACCAGCTCGTGCACTTACACCAATGGAGTTTATCAGATTGTTCCTCATCCTTCCCTGCACCGCGTCCAGTTGGTGAACCTTAACTAGCCCTGCATCATATAGAAATGAAATGAAATTGAGGGACACAATGAGTAATTTACTTCCAAAAGGAAAGTGCATGTGTGATCTTGTTCTGCCCCTTCTAGTAGTTGCTGTTAGCTGTAAATGAGGCAGCCTTGAGGCTGCAATAACCAATCTTGGAAGCTATAGGTAAAAGGAGCATATCTTCTTTTGGCCTTCATCCCTAGCCACGACTGGATTTGGACATTGTGCAGCATCAATGGAATGTGGGGAGGAGCCGATAGGAAGTGAGACTTATTCCTAGCTTTCCAAACTATCCATGACATTAGCATCCATATCGATGTCCAGGCATGAATGTTAACTCCAGGAGAGGCATAAGATGAAAATGTCTGAAGGTTAGGTACCTCAGATGTAGCCTGCACAGGGATCCATCTTGATATTTCTTCCCATAGATTGAGAGAGATCCGACACTTACTGAAGAGATGTTCCATAGTTTCATCTTCGACATTACATAACGGACATAGGATCTCTTGATTGATTGGGATCACCCCTCTCTCCTGCAGGTTTTCCTTCGTAGGAACAACATTTTGAGTCAGCAACCACACAAAGAAAACAACTTTCTTTGATGCATAACTACTCCATATCAGCTTGGTGATTGATACATGGTTAGGAGAGAACTGATGTTGTGAGGCATAGGTAGAGGCTATGATCTTGTAAGCTTCCTTAACTTTGTAGATCCCATCACTGCTACCTTTGAATATGAACATATCCCTGGCATTGACGTCTGGGAAGACATTGCAAAGATCATTTGATAAGCTGGCAAGGTCCGTTAGTTCTGAGCTCCTAAGGACCTTTCTCCATCTCCAACTCCACAACCAGGTATCTCTGTTCCACCTTCCAGCCTCCCTCACTCTGATGTCTTTGTGTAGTTCATCCCTGAATAACCTTGGGTAGCATTCAGAAAGGGTAGTGTTGTTCCACCATTTATCAGACCAGAATCTGATCCTCTCCCCATTACCTAGTTGCAGCATGATGTTGTTTTTAAACCAGTCTTGATTTAGAGCCTCCAACAGACTACGCCGCCACTCAGACTCATAATTTTTGCCCCTAGGCCGTCCAACCAATTCAGATTCACCAGCATAGTGTAGAGCATGAAAACCTGCAATCTGTATTAGGTTATTACAACCATATTTAGATCTAATTATCTCTGTAGTAAGTGATGGTTCACCGTTCAGTACTTGCATTCCCCACTTGCAAAGGATAGCTTTGTTAAAAGATGGTATGCATCTAATACCCAGTCCTCCACTGTCAGTTGGAGTTACCAGTTTTTCCCATGAAACTAAACACATCTTTGTCTTATCTGGTGTACTCCCCCAGAATAAATTGCGTTGGGTAGAGGTTAACATCTTGCTAACTGCAGTTGGTGCCTTGAAAACCGAAAACAAATGAGAAGGAAGAGCAGACAGAACAGAAGATAATAGTATCAACTTACCACCAGCAGAAAGTTGCTTATGGTCCCAGGCTGAAAGAGAGTGTACCGGTTTCCATGTGACCACTCTTCTAGTACATGCACCCACTGACAGGCCAAGATATCTAAAAGGAGTGCCGGCCGATTGGCAGTTCAGAAATGCAGCCATATCACTCAATAGAGCACTCTCCACATTGACTCCTATAAGTTTACTCTTGGAGAAGTTAACTTTTAAGCCATACATTAGCTCAAAGTTAATCAAGATGGTCTTGAAAGCAATCACAGAATTCCATTCAGCTTTTCCAAACATTAGGGTGTCATCATCAAATTGCAAGTGAGTGACCTACACCCCTCCCCTGCCTATGCTCAGACCAGAGAACAACTTTAGCTCAGCTGCCCTGTTGATCATGGCCGAGAGACCCCTCAGCTGCTAACAGGAAACGAAAAGGAGAGATTGGGTCGCCTTGCCTGATACCACACGATGGATAGAATTCCTTGGTTGGGCTTCCATTTATCAGAATTGAAGAGGAGGCTGAGTTCAACAGACCATGTACCCACCAAGACCAGCAGGATGTAAAGTTCATGTTCTCCATGATTTGTATCAGAAATTTCCAGTGGATTGTGTCAAATGCTTTCTCAAAATCCACCTTGAATATTAAGGCCTTCCTTTTCAGTTAACTTTCTACCTCTGATGAATGCATATTGTGTTGGACTGATCAGGCTGCCAATAACCATTCTGAGCCGGTTTGCTAATACTTTAGATAAGATCTTTGGCATAGCCCCTACCAGAGTTATAGGCCTATAGTGCTCCACATAAATGGGTGAAGAAGTTTTTGCAATCAAAGCAACATGGGAAGCATTACTTCCCCTACATATTTTTCCTGTTATGTAAAATTCCCTCAGCAGTTGTAGTATATCAGGCTTCAATAAATATAGAAAATGTTTGATGAAGCCAAAGTTAAACCCATCCGGCCCTGGGCTCTTGTGGCTGCCACAGCTCGAAATTGCAACATCTATCCCTGCCTCAGAAAATGGCTGTTGCAAGAAGTTTCTACTTCTTTGGTCTAGTGTTTTCATCCTGATAGAGAGGAGTGGTCTTACCTTTATTTTCTTCGTGAATCTTTCTTTAAAGTGTTGCAGAAAGTACTCTTTTATATCACCTGGTTCCTGCAACCAGGTTGATCCTTTCCACACCCCACTGATTGTGTTGACAGATCTGGCCTTTTTCAAACTATGGTGGAAAAAGGCAGAGTTACTATCTCCTTTTTGAAGCCACTGGATCCTTGATTTTTGATAAGTAAGGTTGTTCAGCTGACTTGTAATACTGTCTAGTTGCAGTTGCAGACCTGATAGTCGATGCTGATCAATATTGACTGAAGGATCAGCTTCAGATTCTGTCTCAATACCCCTGATGGATTGAAGCAGTTTTTTCTTCATCTCTGCCAAGTTCCTAGGTCTGGTTGAATTCCATATTTTGATGTTTTCTCTTAGCAGTCTGAATTTCACTCGTAGTTGATAGCTCATGAAACCAGGAACATAGTTGGTATTCCAGAACAGATCCACAATCTGGTTGAAGCTAATCTCTTTTAACCACGAGTCAAGTAACTTCAGAGGTTTAGGACCACAATTCCAAACCTTGGAGGATAGACTCACGGGGCAATGATCGGATCCCTCCTTGTCTAGCCCTTCCTGTGTCCACAACTCAGTTGTATCCATCCACTTCTGACTTACCATAAATCGGTTTAACCAACTCATAGCCCTCAAGGTACTCAAATACCAAGTATATTTCATGCGTGTCAGCGGCAAGTTCTGCAGTCCCAAATTAGTAAAGAATATGTTGAAGAGTTCCACTTCCTGCGTGTGGTTGTGAGCTGCCACACCTTTTCTCTCACTGAGTTTAGCCACTGCATTAAAATCTCCCATAACCCATAGCTTATCCTGCTTAAGCGGCATCAAGGCATCTGTCAGTGTCCTCCATTGAGCTTGCTTTGCTATTAGGTCACCTGGACCATAAACATTTACCATGTGAGCAAGTGTAGACTCTCCATTCCAGTATCCTGAAATTCCCATGATTCCCTCCTCAGCAAAAATTGACACTCTGTTGAATTTGTTCGCATTCCATAAACACATAAGGCCACCTGAATGTCCTACTGCACTTGAGTAACACCAGTCGAAATCTCGAAGACTGATAAAATCAATCTTTTCCTTTAAAATCAGTTACCTGACTTGCCTTTTCATCTTTGCACTTCCTAAACCACGTACGTTATAAGTTACAATCTTCATACACACCCCTTTTTCTCGGCGTCCTTAATAGATGTTGCTGGTGTGTTGCAGGACATCTCTGACAACAGACTACGAAACAGCTCATGGTTGTTACCAAACACCACTCCCAGCTGGGATCCCGTAGACATTATATAATCAACACCATAGTTCATAGGATCAATGAGGATGGCACTCTGCTTTTCAAGTATTGGAGGCAGAGGGGGACCGACTGAAGATTTGGCGGCTATCTCATTTAAACAGCCTTCCAGGATGGCTAAGCTTTTTTTACGCTCCAGATTCAATGCCAGATTAGATTTCTTTTTACACGATCGACCTCTTGGTTTTCTAGCCACAACAGGGGGAGAAGACTGTGGGAGGGGAAAGTCTTGTAGGGAGATGTGATCCCTGCTTTTCTCCGAAGATGCTCCACAATCTTCTGGGCTATAGGAACCTGCAGTGTTGTAGGAACACACTCGAAAGCCGAATCTGATGGCTTCTCCTTGCACTGATCAGTGTTGCATTGTATCACATTTGAAGTACTGCCAGGAGAGATAGAGAGGGGCTTATACAGTTCACCCACTGTTAAAGGTGACTTAATGGTAACCTCCTCCAGCATGTCAGGATGGGCAACCTTTATCACCACAAGGGCTTGTGAAGCAGGAGACTCTGTCAATTTAGTGTCAGGATACTTATCAGAGTCTTCTATTAGTATAGGTGAATTAGTGCCTGCATCCATCTTTTCCGCCTGAGCTTCCTTACTCGCAACCCCGACATTGGAAGTAGTGAGCTCCGTTTACTGTGCTGAGTGTTTGGAGGCATCGTGTGAAATCTTGGTTTTCCTTCCAAGGATTTTATCTGAACTCATAGCCTTTAGGTCACTCACTGAATGAGGCCACCAGTGTAACTTCGTAGGACACCATACTTTTTCTGGACCTGGACTTTCTAATGAGTCCAAAATTCATTAAAGGTGCATTCACCAGTTGATCAGCCTGAATATCATCTCTGAGGCAAGTTTCCTCTGATTCATAAGAGTTATCCACAGATTGCATCAGTGAAACATCACCAGAGGACTTAGAGGAACCAGAATCAGAGTCCTCAAATATATCGACCTGCCATGTTGGAAGATTTATAACAGTCTCTCTTATGTACAGAGTAAGTGGTACGCCATCAGCTGTAATCTTTATGATTTGGTCAACTTTGTGATCTATTGGCACCTTGACCCTCAAGAATGCTGTTTCAAGGCTTTGCTTGGTGAGTGTTAAATCCTCAATGCTTATCAGGACTCCAATTTGATTGCCTATAGCCTCAAAGCTCTGTTGAGACCATACTTGCAATGGAAGTCCAAATATTTGCACAGTACATAGACGACTATCAATCGGGATCCTTGGGGACCTTGGGGATATATTCGATACCCATACAGACAGCCAAATTTGGTCTTTTTTCAAGAGATTATCAGGGTCTAAAGGCTCATCCTCCCATAGTAGAATAGTCTTGGAACACAGAGGACTGTTCTTAACATTCAAATATCCAACTGAACGCAGACCTCTTTGTAGCCCACGGCCCATATCAAAGTGATTCAGGGTGGCAGTATAGCTACGTTACAACCAGGAGTTACACGCCACATCAATGGTGAGTGACAACACCGAGGTTTTATCCTTAGGCATGTCTTTGACCGGAGGGGGTTGCTCTTCGAGCTAAGAAAGCTTAGGGAACTCTTCCTTACCTCTAATATCACCGGAGGAGAGTCGCGTATCCATTCTCTTTTTAGTATATCGCGCTCTATTCGCTTGAAGACGGAAAGATCCAATCCATGTGTTGTTGAGTTTGAATATCAACAGATCAACATCCTCAACATATTAAATTCCACGAAACCAAAATGGCGACCTCTAGCATTGAGCTTTCTGGCAATAGATAGGTTTTGAATGGTGCCTTGGTGTTTCAGTGCACTCTTCAAACGATCAACATCGCAGCTATCCGGGAAGTTTGTAATGTCCATGGTAACATTCACAGTGTTCTGTGAGAGAGAATTGATGTTCTCAATTCTGGGGCCAAGCCGATCAAACACCGTTATAGGCGGTGGGAAGGGGGCAAGGGAGCTATGTGACTGATACATTGGAGCCTTGTCAGCCTTAATAGCTGCCCATTTCAACAGTTTCAGTTGGCGTGAGGGTATTGTCCAGCGGTTTTGTGCCATATCCGAATCCAGAAAAAGATTGGACGGTGAAGCAAGCAGAAGAGGAGGTGATGAAACGAAAAATAAAAACGAGAACGAGAGTTGCTCTCCCCAGGAGCGTGAGGCCCCAGGGAGGTAGCTGCACTGTAGGTATCAAGCGACTGACACCGACGAGGCCACCGGCAGGTTCGGTGAAGGAGATGGTAGACTACTGTAGCGCGGGATCTCCATGTACGGAGAGAATTCATGAATAGTGATCTGGTTCAAAAGTGATCTAGAGTACATGGAGCTTTACGTTGTTTAGTTTGAACAACAAAATGTCAACATCCTCCACATTGATGAAGTCTACAAAACCGAAGTGGAGACCTTGAATGTTGAGCTTTCTCGCAATCGAAAGACCATGGAGTTTGCCTTGGTGTTTTAAGACACTACGAAGACGGTCCGTATCGCAACCCTTTGGAAAGTTAGTGATGTAGAAGTTGGACACCCCCGACTGAGAAGTAGGTAGACTCGGTTGAGACACTCTAGGACCCAATCTTTTTTTTTTCAGGGCGAGGTTCTGAGGTAGTAAGACACTTGAGCTCGGGAGCGACTCTAAAGGGGTTTACCAGCTTAAATAGTTGCACGTTTCATGAGTTTAAGCTGACAGGAAGGAATTATCCACGGATCCATAGTTGGATCTTGAAGCTGAGCAGTGAACAGGAGATAGGAATAGGGGAAACAGAGGGGAGCTGAATGCTCCCCAGGCATGTGCGGCTACCCCGAGGAGGGGAATCTAGGAGAGACGGAGGGGTCAAGATGAGGTTAAGGCGGCGGCGGCGACGAAGTTCAGAAAGGAAGGCTACAGTAGCACAGAGTCGCCATGTACGGAGAGGAAATCGACTGTACGGACGAAGAGGAAGGATGAAAATATTAATATAATTAAATAAAGGTTTGAGTATTAATATGTATTAATTTAATTTCAATTTAAATAAACTTTAATTATTAATATAATTTAAATGAATTTGAATTATTAATTTAATATAATTAAAATTGTAATAAATATAATTTAATTTTAATTGAATTAAATTTGAATTATTAATTTATTTTAATTTAATTTTAACTATTTATATCATTTCATTACATTTTAATTATTATGATAATATAATATAATTTTAATTTATTTAATTGTAGTTACTAAATAATTTTGTTTTAATTTTAATTATTAAGATCAATAATTATTAATACAATTTAATTTATTCATAATTATTAAGATAATTAATATTAATATAATTTAATATTTTTTTATTAACAATATAATATTATTCATGTTTAATTAAATTTATTCAAAATTATTTTAATTTTGAATATAATTAATTATTGACATAATTTAATCAAAGTTTGAGTATGAATGTATTTTAATCATTAATGTAATTAATTATTAATTTATTTAATTAAATTTTTAATCATTAACATAATTTAACTAAATATCGATTATTAAAAAAAAAATTGTAGGTTGGTGACCCCATCGTCCAGGCCCATCCACGTCAACCCCACCTCGTCCCGCCCTCTTTGCCCCTAGCCACATCACGATGGCATATATGCTATTGCTAATGCCCATATTTGAAAAACGAATGGTAAATTATTGAAATAACTCATTTTCTCTTAAAATTGCATACTAATCATCACAAATTTAAAAATCAGTTAAATTTTAAGAATTTTGAAAACGAGTAAAAATAAAATTTACGTGGGATGTGGAGGTGGCGACCTCGTCATCCCGACCTGTCCACTAGACCTGTTTGGCCCTCGCCCCATACGATGGCTTGATATGTAGTCCTAATGTCCTAGGCTATCTAGTAGGATAATAAATTTTAATTAATAATTCAATTTAATTTATAATTCAATTTAATTAATATATATAAATTTAATTTTAATTATTAATATTATTTGATTACACCTCTACGTATTAACATAATTTATTAATATAATAAAATTTAATTGATTTGAATTATTAATTTAACTTTAATTGTTAATATACTATAATTTAAGTTAATTCAAATTAATAATTTATTTTAATTTTATTTTATTTATAAATATAATAAATATGTTAATATAATTTAATTAAACTTGAATTATTAATGTAATATATTTTAATTTTAATTTAAGTGTAATTATTAGTATAATTAATTTAAGGTTGGGGTATTAATATATATTAATTTAATTTTAATTTGAATAAACTTTAATTATTTATATAATATGATTTAAATTGCAATAAAATATAATTTAATTTTGAATGAATTGAATTTGAATTATTATTTTATTTTAATTTAATTTGAACTATTTATATCATTTCGTGACATTTTAATTATTAACGTAATATAATTTAATTTTAATTTATTTAATTTCATTTGCTAAATAATTTTATTTTAATTTTTTTTTTGAAATGCCAAATTTATATATACTTTTAATTAAAATTTAATTATTAAGATGATAAATTATTATTACAATTTAATAAATTTTAAGTATCAATATAATATTATTCATGTTTAATTATATTTATTCAAAATTATAATTTAATTTTGAATATAATTAATTATTGATATAATTTAATCAAAGTTTGAGTATTAATGTATTTTAATTATAAATGTAATTAATTATTAATTTATTTAATTAATTTTAAATTTATAATATAATTTAACTAAGCATTGTTCTTTGTTCTTTTTGTTCTTACTGTCTGGCTCTACGAGCGATGTATTTTATTTCATTTTGTTCTTTGTTCTTACTTTCTTTCATCCTTTGAAAGAATGCTATACATATTCCTTATTAATGAAATTTGGCCTATCCAAAAAATTTACGTGGGTTGTAGAATGGTGACCCCATCGTCCCGACCCATCCACGCCCACCCTACCTTGTCCTGCCCTCTTTGCCCCAAGCCACATCACGATGGCAAATTTGCTATCGCTAATGCCCATAATTGAAAAAAGAATGGTAAATTGTAGAAATTACTTAATTTCTCTGAAAATTGCGTACTAATCATCACATATTTTATGGATGGCAAGGAATAGGGCACATTGTTCTGCCTCTACACCTAACAGACTTCTTCTTCTCTTCGTTGTTCAAAGAGCAACCTGGATGTGGCTGAGAGCTAAGAGGCAACCTAAGCTGTTTCCATTCAGTCTTGCAGATTGGCTTGCACTGCCTCAGGCCTGCCTACATTTTCGGGCATAAAAGCTACTAAGCAGCCTGCAGCAAGCACAAATGCTTAAATGGACTTCTAACTGCCACAATGGTACCCCATGTCTTTTGCTAAATTGTTCTCATGTCTTTGCAGATAATTCATCACTAACCTGTCAGTGCCTAATCAAACTTGTGCATTAGTAATATCTTTACTCTTTTATAAGGTACATGGTAGGTACGAGAGACAAGGAGACCTAGAATAAAGACATAATCTTGGCCTGTTATCTCTTTTGTCTTGAGCTATCTGATTATCTTTGATTTTCCATGCAGTACAGGTTAGGTACCAGAGTTGTGGTTGCAATCTCACCCTCCTATGCGGCTGGCAACTCACAGAAGTAGCTTGTTCTAGCTGACTCTTGTGCTAGAACATCAAAGTACAAACTAGCAAGTCTCTAGCCATGTGCATCATCCTCGGCTAAGCTCAAAATATAAGACTTCACTGGAGGAAAGATGTGAACCAGCAAAACCTTATGAAGCATTCTACTATATGCCGAGCCTGAACTGTATTACCTGCAGAATACTCCTCACTAGGTGGCAATGCAATTGAACTAACCATGCCATCCCTGGTGGCAAACTATATCCACGGAGCTGCAAAACAAGGATCAGATATCCAACCCTCACGTAAGATTAAAGGGATGGTGCAAAATGCATAGCTGATTGACCTAGAAGGCTACTCCAACCGTCCTATCAGCATAGCATCCTCAACACTTATGGACTGTGTAGAAAGTTTAATTTTCAAAAGGCTTTGAGCTAAACCATGATGGTGCAACCATGAGGACGCTACACTGAAACCTATAAAGGAATTCGGCAGGATCCATAAGATCTATTCTAGATCCAAAAGAGGTGGATGAGTCCCTACTATCTAATCTTTTGGTAGGCATTTGATTAGATATAAGCAAAGTGGTCGTGTGGCAGGGCAAGTAAAATTCAAACCATGCAAGTCCGAAAGTTAAGGGCTTACTTGGGTTGGATCTCGATACGTATCAGATCGGAGTATGACCCATCAGCTCATTATTGGGATAGCTCACCGAACTTAATCGAGCTATATACCAATATCCTTGAAAAGGAGAATTGATGAGTTGAGAGTCAGGACATTCTGAGTTAGTGAAGAGCGGATGACGGCGATGATCTGAATGCTGAGTTACTTCGTGATCTACAATGACACTAGGTGAGTCATGTACCAGATCACCATTAGCTATACCTGATGGGGAGTACGAGGTGAAGACTACGATTTCAGATCTATTCCAAATAGGTTAATAGCTTTCATTCAAACATGAGCTTCAGCGTTACCTTGCCTTTTCTTTTCATTACCTGTAAATTCTGTAAATATTTTTCTATTAATGAATTTGTCTTATAAAAAAATCATCGCATATTTTACGGAAAAAAAAGTCAAATTTTCTGAATTTTGAAAAAGTCTAATGATTTTCTAGATGGTTTATATAATTTCACGGGTAAAAGTTAAATTTACGTGGGATGTGGAGGTGGTGACCCCCTCATCCCGACCCATCCACAAGGCCAGTTTGGCCCTCGCCCTCGGGATGGCTTAACTAGTAGTCCTAATGTCCTAGCCTATCTAGTAGGACAACAAATTTTAATTAATAATTCAAATTAGTTAATAATAAAATTTAATTAATATATATCAATTATTAATATTATTTAATTATCCTTTAACTATTAACATTATTTAAATAAATTTAAATTATTAATATAATATAATTTAATTGATTTTAATTATTAATTTAACTTTAATCGTTAATACACTATAATTTAATTTAATTCAAATTATTAACTTAATTTTATTTAATTTTATTTATAAATATAATTAATATATTAATATAATTTAATTAAGCTTTATTTATTAATTTAATATATATTAATTTTTAATTAAATTTAATTATTAATATACTTACATTAAGGTTTGAGTATTAATAGACCACCAGTTTTTAGGCTTTTCCAAAAAACACAGACCACCAGTTTTGAAAATCCTCTCCGTACAGTTTCCCTCCCTTCGCGCATGAACAGTAATGCTGACCACCTCCACTCACGACCGCCGACTCTTCTGATCACCACGCCACCGTCCCTTCCCTAAGATACAGCTTTGCAAGCTTTCCTTGTCCCCGGGGCTGCCTCTCGCGCCCTGGGAACATCCTTCATCACCACCTTCTGCTCACTCTCCCATATCACTGTTCACCATCTCCTCCAACATGAACCCTTGGATCACCCCATCTCATCAGCTCAAATGTATGCGCCAAGCAGCCATTAGAACTGGCAAGACGCCATTTCAACCGAATGGGCCTTATGCACCTCCTAGTACTCGGCGCCCAGTACATGAACGACTTGGCCCTCGAGTGAATCCAGAATCCCAACGCCAAGGCACCAACCCCACTTTCTTCTTAACAAATTTTCCTCTCGGCTGTTCTGAGGAAAGATTACTGCAAATCCTAGCTAAACAGGGCCCGGGCAAGAAGATCTCCATAGCCCGAAAGCTAGATAGATTTGGGCAGCACTTCGGCTTTTTACAGTTTGAAGACGATGTAACTGATGTTGAGCTTTGATTGTTCCAGCTGAATCATGTCTGGATTGGCTCTTATCGAATCCATGTTAATGTGGCCAGTATTCTAAGAACCTGTCTGGTATTTCAAGGGGAAAATCTACTGAACATATACCTACTCCTGCGAGACCAACCCCAAAGCAAATGGCCTAACTAAACTTCAACCTATCCCTCTGGCTCATATGGGTATAGGCTCGGACCCGGGTACATCAACAAGACAAAACAAAGTGTTAGTCCTTCATTTGCCTTCCAAGGAAAATGCTTGCTCCTGGCTCACTGGTAGCTTTATAGGGGTTCTAAGGAATCCACGAGAATTGCGTACCCTACAGTTAGCATTGAGGAAAGCAGGATACTTATCTATCAAAACAAGTCCCCTTGGTAATAGCAGGGTACTAATCTGGGGAGACATTCCAAAGGAACTGGAAACTCCAATGCAACATGACAGGACTTGGCTTATGACTTGGCTATCTGATCTCGTGCCATGGTGTACTCCAGGTAAAATGGCTGATTTCTTGACACGGTCATGTTGGTTTCGTATATTTGGCTTGCCTTTTCCATTGTGGTCTATTGAGAACCTTACTGCCATTGGCAATAAAATTGGTCATATGATTAAAGTGGATGAATGCACTGCTGATAAGTCCTATCTAGAGGCTTCTATAATACTGGTCCAAGTAGATGTTACTTGTCCCATTCTGGATAAGTTTCCTGTCTATATTGATGACAATCGGATCAACCTTCACATCCTGGAAGTGGCTGACTCTCGTCCTGTATCACCATGGTCTTTAAATCAGGAGAAAGATCTTGAAAGCTCTTATGATTCAGGGAGTTGTAGTGACACCTCTGATTATCTGTCATTCTCTGAGATATCCACTCCTAGGACTACAGATCACTCCCTGAATGATCTTGGTTTCCCCCGCCAACAGATGCTCTCCCACAGAACCTCAAGAAAAGAACCCACTTACCTCCCCCTAATCTAATAGCAAGGAAACTAGCATGGTTGACACAATCCAACCCCTTCTTCTTTTGGCCAGGTAAGATCTGTCCTCCATTACTCACCCTCTCATATAGCCACCATACTTGTCCATTCATAACGCTAGATTCTGTCATTGATCCTGCTCCTGTCACTCCTTCAGACTTGACTCCTTTACCCTCTGACTCCCTCCCACCTCCCCCACTTTAAACACAAGACTTCCCAGCCTTAGACCCACATAAATCCCTCCCAGTTCATTCCACACCAAAGAGATTG
>JAOWBN010067497.1:0-20603 GCA_028565015.1 Pinguicula moranensis
TTGTGGAAGAAAGGAGGGCTAGGTTGACTCCTCAGATAGTAGAGATGTTGACTTTGATCAAGGATTGGGAGATTCAAGATGGTAGAGTTGAGAGTTTGGGGTTGGGCTCCCTTGAAGAATATTTTCTTGAAGACGACGATGATGATGAAAATGTTCCTCCTGCTTCGTCTTCTCTTGCTCAATGAAGGTAAATTATTTAATACTACCGCATAGGACATAGGTATTATTAAACAAACTTCTATTACACTTCTTTATCTTTACGAAATTTAATATTTTATCAATGTATATGTAATGTGTTATTCAAACAAGTAAACTGAAGCGTTTTTTTTCTCGTTTTTCAGATCTCATGCACCGATCTTCTTATGGACTTGGTTTGGTTGAAGTTCGATGACATGTCTGAAACTGAAACTTCTTTCGTCTTTACCATAACGAATGTTGGTTTTTAATATTCTTACGTATGTGTTTAAAAATCAAGCTAACTAAAAGTTTTGTTCTTACTTTTTCAGGACTTCAAGATGTGAAAGTTGAAGTAAACTTTTTTGGCGAATATCTTCTGAAATTGGTGTTTATTTCTATTGAAACTTGATGAATATTGAACTCATATCACTTGGTGATTGTTCTTGACTTGTTGCGGATTTTTGTGTGACTTATCTATGTTTGCTTACTTCTGAATTTGAATGTTTGGATTTTGGAATATCTGATGGTATTTTGCTACAGGTTTTTTTGCTACATTTCTGATGTTTAGAAGATCAAAGATGTGAACTTAAGCTTAACTGTCTTATATCATCTCTTCCATAATCCATTTTGCTACATTTCTGATTTTTTAACTGTCTCTCATGGCGACATGGCTGATGGCTCATATGGTTTGCAGAAGAAGTCAAACCACACCTGATCTGATAGTACTACAAGCATGGACATTGTGTTTGAAACTTTAATTTAGGCATTGAAAACTCATTTTTATCGTTTGTTATAACACTGGAGTTGTAATTCAGCTCAAATTCTGTGTTGTACTTGTACAAACAGGTCGACCGGGGCAAAAATGGTGGAAAACGGGCGAAACTTGTCGAGCCTGTTTTGCCCGTTTCATAAACGGATGGCCCTGCACCGGCCCGTTTAAAAAATGGGCCGGATAACACGGCCCGTTTAAATAGAAACAGGCAGGGCGGGCTGGGAAACCCAGCCTGCTAACCCGCGACGGGCGGGGCGGGCTAGCCCACCTCGCCCGTATGCCCAACACTACTTATAAGCACCATTTTTTCAAAAAATAATTCTTCATTTTTTGAAAAAAATGTACTTATAAGCCAATTATAAGCATAAGAAGGCTGCACAAAACATCCCCTAATACTCATTTTAAATTAAAATGGTCGAGTCATCCCGAATTTTCAAAATAATTTATATTTTCAATGGAAGAATTATAAATTTAATCTTCCTTAAATTCCCCTGATACCCTAAAATGAAGAGGGCTTACGAATACGATTAAAGTTGCTGACTGCTGTTGAGAAACGCGAATATATTTTAGATTTGGGCCTTAGTTTAGAAAGTCATTCTGCATATCAATTTGGGCTCTAATGGCCCAATTAGACCGGGCTACTGATGCCTTATATACCGGAGCCGGAGGGAGAAGTTACTTCTTCCCCCTTTTCCTAGTTTCCTTCCAATTCCTTCTCTGCTACTGCTAGTCGCCCCTTGCAACTTCCGACTTCTCTTCTCTCTGGCGAAGGCTTGACATATACACAGAGTTCTCTTGCTAGGTGGATATTGAGTTATAAGTTGCAATTGTTACCTACCGGAATACGATGACGAAACGGGCTAATGGGGGAATAAAAAGTACCACAACTAAAACTCGGGGTTCATCCCCACTACAAATCAGTGGAGACGATGCTGCACGACTAATCGGAGGCATAGTAGAAAAAGGCTTCTCGGATATTTCGCAGAGGAGGCCTTCTGGTCCGCCTATGGCACCTCGCCTCACTGTTTTGCCTTTCCCAGTATCCCGCCATAGGTCATGCGGTCCGGTGGGCAGCTATTTTTTTTGGTTCTTTTCTTTTTTTCCGTCACTCCGTTGCTGGTTTTGCTTTCTTTATCGTTGTGTTATCGTTCGTTTTGGTTGATTTTTGAAACAAAATGTCTTGACTTTATTGTCGGATTAGTTGACATAAGCAGGCTATGTCACATAAATGTGTGCTTTCTTTTTATTTCAGACTGTCCAAACAGATGTATTCAACATATGAAAGCTGTTTTTCATGTTGTTTAACAGCATTGGGCTCCTAATGTCATTGACGATAATTTGGATGGCAAACTTGGAGAAGAGGATGATTCTAACGAGATGGAACTGTCTGTTAGTGTCGCTAATCCACTACGAAGAAAAGAAAAGAAAGGTTTAGATTTTAGCCGTTGGAAGGAGATAATGAAGAGTGATGATAACTCTGTGCATTCTATAAATCAGAGAGGAAGGCCGTCAGAAGTTGGCCCCAAGATTAGAGAACAAAAAATCGATAATTTAAATACTGAAGTTGCTGGTTTAGATTATTCGAAGGCGTGCAAAATCCCAAAAGTTGGCCATGTGAACGGTCAGTTAGGCAAGATCTCTGCAGTCACAGAGGTAAAGCAGGTAACTCAACTTACATCGGTTATAGTGGATACTGAGGAATCCGGCAGCTCCAAACATAACATGGATGTAAATAATGCCGTACTTTGGCAAACTGTGCAAAGGTCAGATGATCACTTATCTAATTCGGAGGAATTTAATGCTGTTGAGAATGTTCCTGAATGGCAGAATGTATCGAGGGAAGAAACAGAAGTCAAAATCAACCTGAAGCATATGCAAGAATCTTACCGTGGTTCTGCTTTTGCATCGCCAGACTTGGTAGGTGGAGAAGAGGTCAGCCTAGAGAGGGAGATTGATGCTGAAAACTGTGCTCGTTTGGCAGAAATGTCTGCCGATGAGATTGCTGAAGAACAAGCTGAAATAATGGCAAAGCTGAATCCTGAATTAATAAATGCCCTTAAAAAAAGGGGTCAAGCCAAAACCAAAAGAGAGAAGTGCTTTGTATCAGCCCATACTGGTAATCAATCAGATAGCATGGAAAAAAATGTACCCAAATTAGAGCCTGAATCTGATAACACTATAGCTGATGTACCGGCCAGGAAAATAGTTGCCAAAAACACATTGAAAGGCAAAAATGATAAAGCTTCTACAAATCCAAGTCCTGTAAACTGTGGCACGTGGGATGCTTGGAGCAAAAGAGTGGAGCGTGTTAGGCATATTAGATTTTCTTTGGATGGAAATGTTATCAGCAGTGATATGGCTTGTGGATCTGATATTGGTAATTCATTAAATTGATCCATTATGTTTGGGTGCTTTTTACTTATCTGAAATGGTTGGTGGGTGACATTTTTATCGGTTTCATGAATCTTGTTATGCTGCTGATTATGTCATCTGATTACAGGACAGAAATCATCTGAAAGTGGATACAATGCAGAAAATGCTGCAGAACGTGATTTTCTTCGAACTGAAGGTGACCCTGGTGCTGTTGGTTATACAATTAAAGAAGCATTGGCCCTAGCTAGAAGTGTGGTTAGTGAGATTTTTTTATTATTCATCATACATCAAGCGCCTATCCCATAGTAACCATTGAAGCCTCTGTGGCACTGGTTTCAGGTTCCGGGGCAACGTGCCCTTGCGTTACAATTAATTGCAGCTGTCCTACATCATGCAATTAGTAGTATCTCCCAGAATCAAATGGGTTCAACTTCTGATATTGCTGATCGTGAGAACTCTGGTGACTGGGAGGCTATTTGGGCTTTTGGTCTTGGCCCGGAACCTGAGCTTGCTTTATCACTCCGGTAAAACCAAAATCCAATTTTCTGTCGATTTAAATCCTTCCTGTAAATGATCCTTCTTTATTTTCTCAATTTATTTTTTAGTTTTATGTTTTCTTCTGTATCCAATGTTCAGAATGAACCTTGACGATAACCACAACTCTGTGGTCCTTGCTTGTGCCAAAGCCATTCATTGTGCACTAAGCTGTGATATGAATGAAACCATGTTCAACATTTCTGAGGTACAGTTGCAATCCTGATTTTTTTACTTTGTCGTATTTGTTTTTTAAATGAGTTCACAATTCTAACTTGTATTTTTTTTTTTCAGAAGACACAGTCTTTTGTGGGACGAACCTGCTCTGCTCCTGTATTTAGAAGTAAACCAGATGTGAATGTTGGTTCTCTTCATGGTGGCTTTTGGAAGTATAATACTAAGCCTCGAAATATTCTTCCTCTTCGTGAGGAGGTGATGGGTGATGGAGGTGAATGTGAAGATGAGCGCACCATTCAAGATGATGTAGTTGTTGCTGGGCAGGACTTTGCTGCCGGTCTTGTTAGGATGGGGATACTTCCAAGGATTAGCTATCTTTTGGAGGTAGTCATTTCGATTCACATATCTTGATCTATCCATGTCCGATTAATCAAATTTAACCATGTGAGATTGAAGATTATATCATCGCATGTATATTGACAGCATCTTTTTAACCCTCGTGTATCAGACAGATCCTACCGGACAATTAGAAGAATACTTAATTTCAATATTGATTGCCATTGCAAGGCATTCTCCGACATGTGCTGCTGCCATTATGGGGTGTGGACAGCTTGTTCAGACAGTTGCTAGCAGATTTGCCTCCAATGAACAGCTGAAAATCAATTCTCGCAAGATCAAATCTGTTTTGCTCTTAAAAGTGAGCTCAGCCTTTTCTGTGTTTTACACTTTCGAAAGGAGTTTGGTTGCTTAAGTTGTATCCGATAACATTGTCCGTACTAACTCTTCCTTTTAATTCTGTCCTTTTCTTGGTTGTATGAAGGTGTTGGCTCAGCTTGACAAAAAATATTGCCTGATGTTTGTGAAGAATGGAATTTTCCACCAGGTGTTATATCGACATCCATTCTCTCTTGACAAATGGATAAAATCTGGGCGAGAAGCCTGCAAACTTTCCTCAGATTTACTGGTTGAGCAATTACGTCTCTGGAAGGTTTTCATTCGTTATGGGCTTTGTGTCTCTGAATTTTCTGATCTATGTCCATCATTATATAAATGGTTGACTGTGCCAACAGTGGACAGGCTAGTGGATCATGATGTGATGAGTGAGTTTTATGCTGTAGCAGGAGAAGCATACCTTCTTGTTGATGTATTAGCTCATACACTTCCTAATTTTTATTCACAAAAGCATGAGCTCAGTCAATGTGATGCTCAAGATAATGAGACTTGGTCATGGAATGATGTTGGCCCTATTATTGATTTCGCAATTGAATGGATAAATGTGAAAAGTATTGGGCACCTATTGAGACCATTCGACTCCCAAAGTACAGACAGTCAAGATAGCAATTTGCTGGATTCAGAAGTAAATACAGTGTTATGGGTCATTTCTTGTGTTCTCAATATGCTTTCCAGTGTGCTCAAAGCTTTGATTGGAGGTCAGAATGCAACCTTTTCAAATGGTTCATTGCCTTTCCTGCCAGAGTTTGTCACCAAGATCGGGCTTGAATTTGCTAGATCTGGAATTTTGAGCTTTTCAGGGGTAAGTGATGCAGTCTGCTGTGAGAAACTTACTTATGGTAGCATTCTTGAGTATTTTTATCTCTCGAGGTTCAACAGAAGAGAAGAATTGGCAATATCTTCTACTTGCTGTCTTCAAGGATTGGTCCAAGTAGCTACAAATGTTGATAAAATAATCAAGCTTGCAAAACTTAAGATTCATGATGTGACATTTAAATCCGTCAGTTTCTTAGACGAAGACAAAATTCTCGCCAATGGGATACTCAAGTCCTTTGGTTGCGAAGCAAGGTCTTTACTGAAAAGTTTAATGAAATTAATCAAGAGTGACTGGCACTTCATGAAGAATATTGAGATGTTTGGCAGAGGTGGTCCTGCTCCAGGGGTAGGTGTGGGCTGGGGTGCCTCAGGTGGAGGCTATTGGTCATTAAACACTCTGTTGGCTGAGCAAGATGCAAGGCTGCTCAGTCACTTGCTTGAAATTCCAGAAATACAATTTGCAGAAGATGCATCAGAAGCTGGAGATTTGGGATACGGAATGGAAATCTTAAGTTCTGCCTTGTCTGCTTGTTTAATTGTAGGTCCAGGGAATTGTCTTCTTGTTGAGAAGTTACTGAAATTCGTATTCCGAGTTCGTGTTCTGAAGTATCTAGAATTTGGTATTCATCAGTTCCTTCTCAGTAAAGGACATAATCCTTTCAGGTGGAATTATGAAGTAGATTACGAGTTGTTTGCTAATGTTTTGACTACTCACTTCAGAAAGAGGTGGCTTTCTGTGAAGAAGAAACAAAAATCCATGGTTGATGTTAGTCATCAATCTACCAGGAAAGGCAGTCTTCCTTTGGAGACTGTTTATGAGGATGTGGATGGACCTACCATATCTGTCGAGAAGCCATCTTCTCTACAGTTGGAGTGGGTTTACCAGAGGTTGCCCCTTCCAACACACTGGTTTCTTAGTGCAATCACTGCCGTTTGTTCCGAGAACAATTTTCCCAATCCTGGTTCTTGTCCCAAAGAAAACCGCACTGACGTGCCTTCAGATTTTCTTGAACTTGCTAAGAGTGGTCTCTTTTTCCTGCTGGGCATTGAAGCAACTCCTAATTTTGTCAGCTCCGAGTTCTGCTCTCCTGTCGAATTCGTACCAGTTGTTTGGAAATTGCATGCTTTGTCTGTGGTATTAATTTCCGGGATGGGCATTCTTGCAGATGAGAAGAGCAGGGATGTGTATGCAAGTTTGCAGAATCTTTATGGTGAATTTGTTGATGAAAAATGCTCACAGAAGTTGTGCGGCAACATGTCTCTTATGCGTTTTGAGTTCGAGATACATGAGAACTACTCTACATTCATTGAAAGACTTGTGGAGCAATTTGCTGCAGAATCTTATGGTGACGTCTTATTTGGCCGGCAAGTTGCCATTTATTTACATGGATCTGTTGAAGCTTCTACAAGGCTTGCGACATGGAATGCCTTGTCAATTGGTCGTTCCCTTGAACTTTTGCCGCCTTTTGAGAAGTGCTTAACAAATGCCAAGGGATATCTGCAACCCATTGAGGTAGTTTCTACAATCAAAGAGAGACAATTTATAATAGAGTGAGAGAGAGCAGAGATAGTTGACTAGTAACATACATAAATAACTTTCTATGTAGGATGATGAAAGGATCTTGGATGCGTATGTGAAATCATGGGTTTCTGGAGCCCTCGACAAAGCAGCAAACCGGAGTTCCATGTCCTTCTTACTGGTACTGCACCATCTTTCATCGTTCATCTTCGGAAACGTTGCTGATAGTAAGCTCTCACTGCGAAATAAGCTTGCGCAACATCTCGTCCGGGACTTCTCCCGGAAACAGCAACACGAGGTATGATGGCCATCTGCCCAACTGCTGATGAACTGGTTAGAATAGCACTAGATTTTAGCTGAAACTTTGTATGCGTTGCCTTGTGGTGTTTATTTATTTTCCAGGGCATGCTGGTGAAGCTGATATTGTACAACAAACCCAACTCTGAAGAAGTGGAGAAGCGGCTGCAGCTACTGAAAGAAATATGTGAAGGAAGTTTGATTGCAGTGGAAAGGCTCGAGTCCTCCTGTATCAGAATGCAAGTTGCATAGAAGAGAAGAGAGTACTTTTTGTGAGAGATGCCTTTGTTTTGTGTTGTGTACAGAAATGGAGAAATCTCAAACTCAAATCATATTTTCGTGGGCTTTTTGATTGGGCCAATGTTTTAACGTAATATCCAAGTGTCCGTTTTGATCCAAAATTAATCAATAACAAAGCACGTGTCGTTTGAGAGAGAATCCTTGTGAGTAGAGTAGGCAATAATGAATAAAATATACGCATTTCACCTCTGTGAATCAGTATTCAATTGTTATGACGGATTGGTGTACCCTCCCGGCGGAGCTCCTCCACCTCATTTCCCAACACCTTCCGACTTCAACCGACTTTCTGCGATTCCGTTCCGTCTGCGCCGCATGGCGCGAGGCCGTTCCGGCACCAGCATCATCATCGGCTCGCTTCCCCATCGTCCCAAATTCCGGCATATGCGATACCAGCTGGGGATTTTACCTCTCGAAGCGCACCATTTACTCTCTGGAATCGCCGTTTGGCGATGATTCCTCGTGGATCATCAAACTGGAACGGGACAATCAGCTCTATGTGCACCTCGTCGATCCGCTTGCCCGATCTGCATTCACGCCTTTACCTGCTGATTTCCCCAAGCTCTTTAATTTCTTGAACATTAGGGTTAAAGAATTGGGCGAAGAATACTCTCTTCAGTACATCAATTTCCGACCAATGGCGAATTCGATTGGAGAATCCGGAAATCTTTACCTGGAAAAAGTTGCGGTTTTGAATAATCTGAACGGCTTATTTATGCTTTTGACGATTCATGTGTCCGGGAAACTTGTGGTCTATAAATCTGGCGATGATAAATGGAATATCATCGATGATTTTCCGTCGCCTTACGATGATGTTATTCTGCGACACGGGAAATTTTATGCAGTAGATCACACCGGTAGAAGTGTTATTGTGGATGGTGAGAATTTTAATATCCATGTGGTTGCAGATTCCATTTTTGGTGGCGATAAAAAGTTCCTTGTGGATTCCGATGGGGAGTTATTGCTAGTAGACATGTACCTGAGCGTTGGCCCAGCAGATGATCTCGGATTCAGCGAGGGTTTCGAGTTCTACGAGGATTTTGATTGTTTCATGAGTGAGAGGACGGTGAAGTTCGAGGTGTTTCGGTTGGATGAAACTTTTGAGAAATGGGTGAAGCTGAGTGATTTGGGTGATCAGATGTTGTTTTTGGGTGATAATTGTACATTTTCAGCTCGTGCCTCAGAAATCTTTTGTGCTGGGTGTTATCATGGGAACTGTATATTCTTCACTGATCAGTATAGTAGCAACAGCGAGGAGGATGGTGTATGGAGGAGGCGAGGCGTGGGAGTGTTTGATTTGGAGACCGGGACAATTAGGCCAATGGGGATATCGCCGGTGCTCTCAAGATGTTTTGGCCGCCGCCGGAATGGGTTGAGTCAGCAGCAAAATCACATGTATGATAATTTGTTGATAGTTCATTTCCAGAAACATGTTTTGCTTTTGTATCAAATTTGTTCTAGTTTCAATATTGAATCCAAATATGACTATTGTTCCGTTCCGTATTTTACGTTATTGTTATACTGAATTTTGCTCATATCTAGTGTCTCTGGAAGACCAGGAAACGAAGTCGGAAACTATGCAACAGGGTTTCAGCTCAGGAAGCCTAAGAACGCAGAAAGGTTGGGTCAATTACTAAATATAACACAAAATGGTTTTTGTGATGCACACAGTACAAGCTGGATGAATATAACAAAATTTATTAAATAAACACCTGTATTCGTTGCAGCAGATTAGCAGGAATTCCCTGAACCAGTGAAAAGAAAAGCGCTGCAAATTTATATGTAGGAGCTTTGAAGATCAATATGCGGAGGACTAAAAAATTCTGAGTGAGAGTTGCGAAGGATCAAACCACATTCAATGAAGTTGATCAGAAGAGATTATGATAAATCCACAAAAGGCACATTGCAATTTGCAAGGAGAATTAAGCACAGAACCGATAAAATATTCGCTTCGTTTCTGAGTTTTCTGAGAAATGATCTAGCGTACGAAAAGTTGCGCAAGACGAACACAAGAAATTCGCTAGCCATCCTCGTTCATGTTGGACCCATCAACATGAAATTATTACAATCATTCATGTAGGTGGGCCCCACCGTTTCTTATGTTTATTGTGCTTACTTTTCGCGCGTTGTATCATTTCTCGAGTTTTCTTGACTTAGGCAAAGGTAGGCGCCTTAACATTAATGGAGAAGCACAAATTTCGACTACCAGCAAAGTTTCATGCGTGCTTCTCCCCAAGGCAGCCGCCCAGCCTTAATTACCCTGTTTTGCTATTTTCCAAGAAGTGTGCTTACGTCTGAAATCATGGTTGTAACATGCGCCATTATGGCTACATACGAGACACTGGTTACTCGTATAAGCAATCAGTAGGTTTGTAAGCAACACGGTTGAATTATTAAGTACTTTCCCTTTTTGAATTCGTGTTTGAATTTGTTGTAACAATCAATACACATTGACAGATTGACAAACAAGCATTAAATGCGGCAAATAAGCATTAAATATGGAAGCATGAACAAGCATTGAATATGAAAGCGTGAAAGCATGACAGACAAAGCCTGCACGCCTCATTTATTGAATGCATGCATTTGTATTGAAATCATTATAATCGTTGTACTCCTCTATAAAATGAGGATCGATGTAATGAAACATGAGTATTAGAAGACTCAATACAGAGTGTGTCATCCGATTTCTTGTCCCGTTTTCATTTTACAATTTGGTACCTGAGCATGTTTTTCAAACCCTAATACACATTTCATCTCCGTCACTTTGCCCCGATTCGGTGCCGTTACTGCTCCTCCAATGCTGAAACCGGTCCCAAAACGTAACCCATCTCCTCCTTTATCAAATTTGCTCAACACCCGATATTTTTCTGGCCACCATGCGCCACCGCCAGAAAACGTGACTTGCGGTGGTTTTCTGCCATTTACGGGCGCATCTGACATTGGAATCACCAAAAATCACTGTCATTGCGATTGTCGTGAAGAGGGCTTTTTGCACGTAGGTTGCACGTTGTTGCCGCAGCCGCCATGCGCCGCTGTTGATGTTGTTTTTGGATTGCATAACGATGGTGGAGTGTTGAGACGTATGGATTGTCGTGTGATTGTGTTATGTGAGTTGTGTTGTTGCTGCGATCAGTTGTGATTGGAGCTACTGTATGAGAAATGTCAGGGACAGTTGACAATACAGTTAAACACGGATTGGAGGTCCTGAAGAACCTAAATCTTGAGGTGCTCAGAGCCTTGGTTGGGCTCATAAAAGAAGCGAATACCTCAACCTCGGTCGTTGTCCCTGCCGCTGCTCTGATCAAACTTGATCTTCCACCGATCGATTTGAAACTTGATGGATTGACTACATATCTTAGCTACTGCTAGTTTTCGGGTACCTGGGGTCCAGGGGGAGACTCGCAGTTGTTATAAGTGTGGGACGATTGGCCACTTAATGGAGGAGTCTTGTCCGAAGATGTCCTGTGAGAGAGATTCTAGAAGTAGAGGTAGATTTGGAGGTAGAGGTAGAGTTCGTGGAGGTAGGAGAGGTGGTTTTAGGGGTGGTCATCGAGGAGGCTATCGCACCAATTTGACGGTGGATGCTGATGAGGAGGAGAATATGGGGAGTACTATGACCGTTGAAGAGGACCGATTATTCTTTGACGTACTTTAGAGGAAACTCAAAAGTGTGAAGATAGGCACTGATACACTTATCTCATCTGACTTCTCTGGTAACGTTGCTTTGGCCTCAAGTTTCACATGTATGTATGACTCATAGCCTTGGCATCCTTTCATACTACTGGCTCGTCAGATTGGATCATTGACTCTGGAGCTTCTGGACATGTGATGGGTTCTGCTAGGGAATTCAACTCCTATACTCCTTTAGCAAATCCGTTGAGTGTTAAAACAGCCGATGACACTGATCGGCCGGTAGTGGGTAAGGGTACAATGCATTGTACCAACACTTTGACTTTGTCCATAGTTTTGCATGCTCCTTCATTTACCGTTAAGCTCCTCTCCATAAATGTCATTATTAACAAATTAAATTGTACTGTATTATTTGATATACCTCAGGTGATCTTCCGGGAGAAGAAGACAGGCACGTTTCTTGGGACTGGGAGATGGCGTAGTGGCTTGTGCTACATGGATCGGAAAGGATTAGACTCAGCACTTTCATCTGTCATGGAGAGACCTGGAGGAGACAGTAATGTGGAAAACCTAATGCTTCATCATAGACGATTAGGTCATCCTTCTTTTCTTGACTTTGAGTCAACTTTATCCTCGCCCATTTGCTACAGTGAATAAAGAAAAGCTAATTTGTGATGCTTGTGAGTTGGGCAAGCACACCAGAAGTCTTTATGTTAGCTCTGGTAGTCGGAGTTCGCATTTTTTTTTGATTTGATACATTCGGATGTATGGGGCCCCTGTCCAACAGTAACATTCAATGGATTTCGTTACTTTGTGTCTTTCATTGATGTTTGCTCCTATGTCACTTGGTTATATTTAATGAAAAACAAGAGTGATGTACTTGCCTGTTTTCGGAATTTTCACAAGGGAGTACAAATGCAATATGGTGCAATGGTAAATGGGTTGAGATATGATAATGGGACAGAATACACCAACAGGGCATTCACGGAATATTTGTCATCACAGGGTATTAGGCATCAAATTACCTGCCCATACACACCAAAGCAAAATGGGGTAGCTGAGAAGAAAAATCGGCATCTTCTTGAGGTGACTAGAAGTATGATGTTCACCATGAATGTCTCAAAATATTTGTGGCGACAAGCAGTACTTACAGCCACACTCCTGATAAACTAGATACCATCTCGAGTGTTAGATTGGAAGTCTCAATTTCAAATTTGGAATGGTACAAAAGGGGATACTATTAAGTTGAGAACCTTTGGTTGTGTATGTTTTGTAAAAGATAATAGGCCAGGGGTTGGAAAGTTGGATCCGAGGGCTATTAAAGTGTGTTGTGGGATACTCTTCGACCAAAAAGGAATATGTGTGTTGGAGTCCAATTGAGCGTCGTTTGTTCGTGCCGAATGTTACATTTTGAGAGCATTAGCCATACTTCCAACAGGGTTCCTACTCACCTATTGAGGGCTCGTCTGATAGTGTACGACGATAGGGGAGAATAATAGTAGTAACAACAAAATTGAGAGTAGTAGTGATAAGGGGGGACATGTGATAGTACAAGTGGGGAGATATTTCTTATTCTTTACAGACAAGTGAGTCGAGTACGATAGAGAGTAAGATTCCGAACCAGGGGGAGCCATTGCTGGTATATACGAGACACTATCCTCATAGTCATTGGCAGATGAGAGAGAAGACTAGAGAAGCTCCAGAGTAACATGCACCAGTCTCATGCCCAATGTTCTTACCTGCTTCGACTCTGGGGGCATCTTCATCTTCATCTTCAGGTGACATTACTTCTCCTATTGATATTCCTATTCCTCCTACTGATATTCTTGCTCATGATATTACTGTTAGGAGGACAACTCGAAGCAATGCAGGGGTTCCACCAAACAGATATGATTTTTCTCCTGATAGGTTTCATCTTCATCCACAATCCACAACGTACGCAGTATATTCCTAACTAAGTTTGGATCCGGGGGATCAGATGTACGCATCCTTACCCTTATAATTATACAATTAGGCCATTTTTCATTGCGACCCAATATGCATTGCGTCATTTGATGTATTGAGTTCCAGCAACTTCACTAAATAGAAGCACCGGAATTTAATAGAGTCATTTTGCTATAGTCCATTATTAGCACAAAGCTAAAAGAATTATCGATGATGACTCTTCCAACTCCGTTTACAATAAACATAGGGTGTTTGGTTTTCAGGTATTCAGGAAATACCCGAATCATCCCGCTTCAATTCGAATAATCGGGATGATATCGGGACCGAAAATTTGTCCAGATCCCTTAATGGAACAGGTGCACGTTTAATACCCGGACCTAAATCCTATTGGCCAGCCCTAACCTACCATAATCATTATAGGCTAAAAGTCGTACATGCCTGAACTGATATTCCACAAATACCGGGATCCAGATTTGTTTATCACTGACACTATATGATTGAATAATTATTCGTAGTTGTGTGTGTAAACAGCATAGGTCATCTTTGTTTCCAACGTTGCACACGTTTAAAGAAGATAAGATGGAAGACTAATGGAGACTGAGAAAGTAAATATGCGGCGGAAAGGGTAAATTTTTACGTGGTCAGCAATTGTGCAGAAAAGACTAGCTTCATCTAGATGTGTGATATAAGTGGGGATAGAGCAAAACAGTACGTTGATTGAAAAAGAAAAAAATGGACTAACTTACATTAAAACAGATATGTAATTAGCTTTAGGCATGATCAAATGGGATACGGGAAATGATTTTGCCAATACCCGGTCCCGAGTTCCGACGGGGTCCCGACAAATTCGGAATTTTGGGCTTGGGACTCGTTTTTTTCTCCAAATTTCTCATTTTTTAAAATTTTTTAAATTTTTTTCTAAATAAAACCACTTAAACCCAAAGACTAGCTTGGCAATTTTGCACTGCTATTTTTCATTGATTTCATCGAATATATTTAAGTTTAAAACACTCTCAAACTTTAACAAAAGTCCAGTAGGGGGCGAGCATAACAGAGGAAATCGAATTTTGCAAAAATACTTGGAAATAAAATAAAATTCTTGGATTTGTATATATTAACATATAATTGAAGATACGTCAGACCAAAGGTAAACCGAGAATTATAGGAGTGTTTATAATAGTAGTTTTTGACGATAACTTGTGTGAAGAAAAATCTAAAAAAAAGCTCAAGAGTAAAAAAAAATTAGGTAGGATTACTTTGAAAAACTCATTTTGCAAATGGACAAAACTTACAAATACTCCTTTATTTTATGGTATAGGTGTGAATTCAGAAAAAATGATATAGCGCAAGACAAAGAGCGCAAGACATAGTCGATTTTATCATTATACCCTCGTGTTGAACACTGGTACATAAATTAACATGGAGTATAATTGTCCATTTTATATTGTCTTACACTGTTTTTATCTTGCGCTATATCGCTTTATTAGCATAAATCTTATACCCTAAACCATTGCCCAAACCCGTAGTCCAATGATGCCCCTGCAAAGAAAAGTCAATTCCATATAAACTCTTCACGAATTTATTTTATTTTCCACGTTAATTTACATCATTTGATTTTACTGTGCATACTTTAATTATCAATTATCATTCACCTAACACCATTTTAAATAAATAATGTATCATTTGGAAACTCTATTTATTCAAACTATAACCTTATCATCAGATTAAGTGAAACAACATTCTCCATTCGTCTCTCAATGGACAAGATAGGTTGGATCGAATCGGTGGGTCCAAATACCTATCTAAGGCGATATAAAGTGCGTAGTATTGTTTGTCAAATATTTGTTGATTTCTTGCGATTCTTGTACTTCATCAGACATTGACAATAGGAGGAAATGGTAATAATTTTTAGACTGAAAAGATTAAATTTATGGTCTTTTTCAACCATAATTTTTAAGATTTCATCGATTTAGGCAGGTTTAGTAAAAGGGACTATTGGATGATTGTGGAAAATAAGATGAGTAGTATCCCACAATTCAGCATTTACTATGAAATAAATTTTTAGCAAGAAAATCACAAGAATGGTGGGTCCCGCATGTTAAACACCAATCCCCAAGTGTTAAACAACAATCGCAATCGTTCACTTGGCATTAAATACACGGGGCCCACCATTCTTATAGAATTCCTGCTCTAGAATTCTTGCCCTATATCATTTCCCGAAATAATGTGATTGAGCCAGTGTCCCATAATTTTTCATAATTCTCCCGGCACATAAAAAATGAGAGATTGATAATCTCTATTCAAATATACCCCCAACACATAAATATTTTTATCATGAATTTATTCATCATAATAAAATGTCACTTTATCATAATATGAAATTAACTTTAAATTGCTAAAAAAGATTTAAGTGAAACTGATTCAAATTCATCTTTCAAATAATTGTTCAGAATGTATTGAAGAATACTTTTGCCCCCAACAATTTATAACAAACTAAACGGTTTCACACTTCCGACAATACAAATGAGAAATTGTTCCTGGCTTTATCTGTGCTGTTCCCGGCAAAATTGTATGGCCAACGGATAACACATGTCACATCCGTCCCGTTGTAGCTCTCTGTATAGGAGGAAACAACAAAGTTGCCTCATAATGAAAGTGAAGGATTATATTGTGGACATTTTTTTTTGTTTTTTTTCCATATGTTCAATTATAATAAAAAGTTGTATTGCAATTAAACTGGATCCACTCGTGTGCGCGGATGGAGGGAGTTAGGGTTAGGGGGGCCTAACCCTACCTGGGTCCACGGTCGTACCACTCGGGCCAGGCCCCTTGCACTGCAGAGATTTCAATGAGGGGCACAATTTTTTTTTGTTTTGAGTAAAGTTGATTGGGAGAGGTTGAATTTGGTTCAATTGGGTATATACATCCAGATGTTACGATAGAAATTGTAAGAGTCTAAACAAGTTGAATCAACCTATAAAAAATGCATGATTAATATTCTTGTTATTTTAGATAATATATTTTTGATAAAAATGTATTTCAACAATATTTTCATTAAGACTTTTTAGATAATAATTATAATGATCCTTGTTTCCAACAAATAATTTTAAAAAAATATCCTTTGGCATTATGATACTTAAACAAAATTGTAATTAATTTCATAGGTGAAAAGAGATAAGTAAGGATTATATTTAGGATTTGTTTTGTACTTATTTTTTTTTATCCTTCCATATTATTTTAATATCATTATTAATTAAAAAATTATATTTTAATATCAGTAAATATCCAATCTGATATGGTATGCATGTTCCGAAGTTAATGCGATCGCTTGATATAGAGACAATCACAATTTTGCATCAATAACCGACAAACATAAATAAATTTAAAAGTTTGAAATTTGGTTGACTAATAATCAATCAAAATATTAAACTGTGAAAAATAATTATATTAAAGAACTATAAAAAAATATAAAAAGTTATCCAAAACTATCAAAATAAACCTCTATTAGAATTTATGCATTAACATAATGTGGGGTTGCGGTCAATACGGCGGAACTTATTAACAACTACATGACTTATATATATTTTTTTCAAATACAAATGTAGTTTTATTATTCTTGGAGTGACCAAACTGAAAAAATCAAAATTTTCACATATATAATAGCAAAATATCCTGCAATTTCCCTCAATTTTTTTACTGCAATTTTGTTTTGTCATCAAATTTATATCTAAATTTGCAAACATACCCCTCATTTCCATATAATAGCAAAATATCCTCTATATTTTCATTTTTTTCACAATAACGTTTTACTTAGGGCCCGACGATGATTTTTTCTCTTGTAGGTTTTGAATTTTCAAGTTCTTCCTGGCATCTTTCAATTACCAAAATTGATAATTTTTATTTAGGATTTCTTTTTAATTAAGTTTTTATTTCAGTTATTGTTATCTTCGTTTGATTTTATTAATATGTTTATGTGTTTTTTCATCCCATTTAGAGAAATATTTGTATAAATAAATTACATTATATTAAATGGTATAAGTTTTTTTAATTATTATTTAAGCTGATAAAATTATTATTTTTTCATAACTATTATACAACTAAATTATTTTATGATCGCTCTCAATAATGCCCTCTTTAAATTAAAAAAATTCTACACCTGGCCTTGGCCCACTTAATTGGATCTTGCAATAGAATGAACTAGTTGTTTTATATTGTACTGGGGATCTTTCAGCTAGTGTACCGGGTGGGGCACTGCCTATCCAACCATTTTGTTTAGTGCAAACTGCAAAGTTTTTTAGTGTAACACCCTTCCCTTCCTCTAGAGTTGAAATGTTGACTCCGTCCCTAATTATATTATATTCTTTTTTATTTATTTTATAAATATTGTGGACAGGTTTGCGGCATGCTAATATGAAAGTTTGGACTAGTTCAAAAAAAAGTTTCTCAGATTCGAACTCAACCCACAACACTTGTTCGGGTATCATGAATGTGTTTGTGCGCGGGTCAACTTATATTGGCGAATACGGGTCATTATATTATATTCATTCATACATTTAAAGTATCACTCCTTGCCTTCAATTACATAAATATGTATATATATACATATCATTTTTTGGTAATAGATTATTAAAATCAATTATAAAATAATTTAAGGTATTCTAATATTTATAAATAACATACTATTAAAGATGATTAGAACGATACTTGATACAACATATACAATCCTAGATGTTTTCTATTTAATGCTATTGTGGTTTGTTCAGTATTTTCTATTTGTGTAATTTTTGTGGAATATGTAATGATTTTCTTTCTTGTATTGTATTTCTAAGTATTTTAATGTTATTGTGGTTTCTATTTTTTTTTTAATTTCATAATAATTTAATTCAATTATATATAGTAATAATATAAATATACAGATTACAGTGTAGTGTAGTATATATATATATTTATTAGTAGTAGTATTATATATGTATATACCATATAAAAAAGTAGAAAAATAATAATAATAATAAACTAATGGTCTAGGTCATTATTTTGTGTTCATTAACATAACCGACCAAGGCCTAATGATTGTCCGGGCCATCCAAATGACCTTCAAGCATTTGAAGCCATCCAACGACATTGATGACGTAGGCCTTAGTGACATTATTTTTCATCCGCTCATGCATACACAAAATTTTCATTTTCAAAATATTTATTGCTCCTAAGGGCACCATGGGGGCCCAATCCCCCTAAAACATTTGACAGCAATTTTTTTTTTTTTTAAGAAAGGAATTATTTCCACCACCACTAATTTGAATCCCCCCTCAAAACTATACTTAGCCAAGAACCTTGTCTCCGCTGCAGAATGCTCCACGAGAGTGTTCCTACTACCACTAAAATTCAGTTTGATTTTATGGAGCCAGAGCACATGGGTTGGTATCTAGTATAGGGACATCAACTTTAATCAGCTTCAACTTATTTTCTAGATGAATCTGGAACCTACTCAGGTAGACGCACGTTTTAAATATTTATTCTTTAAATCAGTAGGTTTTATGGGCAAAGTCATGATTTCAACCCCAAGAGTCAAGAGATAGATGCCGATTAAGGGGGCAGGACAAAACATTAGAGGACTGAAATTGTTCTTCTTTTAATTTCGGACATTTTTTTTTTTAAAGTTTTGGGACGGGGGCACCAACCCCCCTTTCCATCTGCATTTGAGGGTATAGATATAAAAATTTAGGTGGCCAAATGCAATTTCTCCTAAATAAATTGTGGTGTAAATACATATAAACATCCATGATTCATCCTCTAATATTCAACCAAAACTTTGCAAATAAAATAATCAAAGGAAATGACGAGACAATTCATGATATGGAAATAATCCTTTGTTGGTTGGCATTTACTTGTGTTGTGAGCTCCCATCCCACGTGATTCTCCCCGGATACAGGCATTGGCGTCATGTGAGAGGATTCCCTTTTACATTATGCTTTGCACAAAATGGATGGAACATGTGATTTTTTAGATTAGTTCTATGATTTCGACCCTTTTAAAAAAAAAATCAAATCCGGGATTAAATTAAATAGTATTATATGTCATTCAACTTGATAGCTCAAATGACAACCTAATACTCCTTTAAGACAAAAGTATTACAGTAAAATTCTTGTGAAGCTTGAGGGACGATAATTCAAAGTGGTGTAAGAACATAATAATTAATGAAGTTTCACCATATTTGCCAATGGGAAGATTTCTGTGGTCTTCATTGATCGCCCGACCCCCAACAGCCACCCCCCCAGCCATGCTGAAGCTTTCTCGACAGGAACACGGTTTGTAAACAACAAGATGTCAGTCTTCTCATATTCGACACCTTGTTATGGTAAGTTGCCAACAATGTGATCAAGGAGATTGATACAAGAATTAAATCTGATATGCCAGACCTTGGCATGTATCGGCCGCATGGCCGCATAATTTTTGCTAGTAAAAGACAACGTTTTGAACTTTTTCTTCCTTTCATATTATACCACTGTTCATTCGTCAAGTAATAAATAGTATCAAATAAATAATGATAAATATCATATAAATAGATTGCATTGTACCCCTATTTTGACACACGAAATATACATAATTCTCATGTGTTGAAAACCCATAATAATTTCTTTCAAATTGCTACCTTACAACCTCCGGAAGAGAGATTTGAGTACGTGGATTATGCGGGGACTCTGGTAGTCTCCCGATTTAAATTCATGATATAATCAATCAAAAAAACTACAGTTCTAAATGCTTCCGCAGAAGATACGAATCTGTTATCGTATTTGTTAGATACGTTCTAACATATTTGGATTTAGATCCATAGTAGTATTAGAACCGATGGATCTGATTATATTCATTTTATTTTATAATTCGATTCATTCGATTATTTTTAATCCTGTAACTAATCCAATCCGTTGGTTTTATTTTTCGTAAATTTTTTGATTCGATTTTCGTAATCGACCGCCATCACTGTTCCGTTGTCGATCGGCGCTCACGGTACACGAGCTGCAACAATTTCCCCGAAAGTCGCTGTTGCAGAATGCGGTGCATGCACGTCACGCGCCACGCTAGATCTGCTCGACTGAAGCTCTTTTGTGCACGTGCCACACGCAGACACCCGACGCCGTTGTTGGCCTGCCGATGCACCCATCAGACTAGAAGCGGGGCAACGTGTGTACGTCACGAACCAACCGCTGCGCGTATGAGCACGTAATGATACCCCGACCACCTCCCTCACCCCAGATCTACGGATCCGATTGAAAACCACCACGAAATACGCTTCGGGATATCACGCGTGATATGATCTTCAATAGGAATTCTGATCTT
>JAOWBN010067608.1:0-20599 GCA_028565015.1 Pinguicula moranensis
TACACCCACTATTCTTTAGAGTATCAACCACTGATAATATGGTGATCTCTATATGGGTCAATCCGATGTACTTGTCAGCTACAAGCATCCATGTTTCTAACTTAAGTGTCACTACACTATAGTTGATGAGATCAACTATTTTTCTCAAAAGAAAATGTCTAAGAACATGCTAACCTGTCCGTATTAGTGATGCCTTATCTCACTAATACTATGGTTAGGGATGTTAGGTATTGATAACTTTAATTAGAGTGGTATTATCATCACAACTCTTTGTGATACACTCTATATTATCAATGCTAGGCTCTCTATTTTATATGTTATAAATAAAGAATATAAATAAACAAGTAGTGAAGGTTGCTACAATCATATATATACAACATAAAAGTGTTAATAAAGATCTCACTTAAGAATACTCACTATTTCTTGTGAGGGCCTAGATGTCTGGAGGAGTCATAAAGATCTCACTTAAGAATCAGTCATAGATAGTCACTCACGAGTATGGTTGTTGGGACCTTCTTTTGACATGGTAACTAACATATATTTTAATTAAAATTGTATCAACTATATTATATTTGATCCTACTTGTGTGAATTAATTACAAATTAACTATCATCGATTATTTTAGTATGTCCTCCCCTACGTTAAGTGAATGTGTGAACTGTCCTCCATAGGAATACGAAATAGGCTTTACCTCTTATTCAAAAGATCCATATGAAATAATTAAAACGTCGGTCAAACTAAATTTAAAGTTCAACTTTGGAAATTCCAACAGAAGAATTAACAAAAAAAATCCGTAACAAACTAATTCATACGAATTCTTAAATCAAACATTAACCAAATAAGAATTAGTAAGAAAAAACAATGCCAATTATTATATAATTGAATTTTCGAATTCTAATCATTATGAACAAAATTCAGATTATTCAATTTTGAAATGAATAATTATGAACAAAATTCTATGCGTTTTGAAAAAAAAATTACAATCCTAAGGAACAACATATTAACTATTCATAATCAGTTACTATTCATAATCAGTTACTATTCATAATCATTACTTATTAAACTATTCAAAATTATTAACTATTCATAATCATTACTTATTAAACTATTCAAAATTATTAGGCGTATTATTAAACTATTCATAATTATTATGCTGTGAATAGAACCATAAATGTTGATATGTTTAACATGCATTTTGAATAAGAACTTTTTTTTTAACTTTCAATGCTCATTAGTATCTAGTAAACATGAGCAAAACTTATTGCTTGTGGATAATTCTTTTCAACCAACATGGATGGAATTATGGCAATTAAAAGCCATTACATTTGGTTTTTAAACAAACCAAAATGTTCGCCTATTAATTAGGCAAATTAAGTCCACAATTACATGAGAAAAACTATTTTCTAGATAAAATAATATATATTATTTATGCTAGAAAGTAACAGTTCAAGAATGGTGCAAAACTATCGCAAAATTCACATAATAATTTCAAACACCAATGTGTTACAAATGATACTAAGAATTATGAATGAGAAATTCCGTCTTGTTACGTTTCTTAAACACTCGATAAAAAATGAATTATGTGCTTTTTGGGTAAGCCAAATTTCATTAATAATAAAAATATTTACAGTATTTACAAGAAATGGAAAAATACAGATATCACTGCTGCTCCTATACAGACAAGAGCTATCAACCTATTTGGGCTAGATCTAAAATCGTAGTCTTCTCCTCATATTCCCCATCAAGTATAACTAAGGGTGATCTGATATATGGCTCATCTAGCGTCATAGTAGATCACAAAGCATCTCAACATTCAGATCATCGCCACCATCCGCTCTTCACCGAATCAGAATGTCCTGACTGTCAACTTATCAATCTCCAATTTTTGGGAAATTGGTGCACAACTTGATTAAGTTCGGTGAACTATCCCTGTAATGAATGATAGGTCATAATCCGATCAGACACAATCTGAAATCCAACCCAAATCAAGCCTATAGCTACTAAAACTTCCATCATTTCAGTCTCGGTGATATCCCTGCTGCGATACAATACAGAAATCCACCATATATTCTTTTGCTACATTCTCTATGTAACTCAAGGTCTCGTATGTTCGGTCATCATCATTATCAATCTTTTCACCCACATAAGGTTGTACACTATTAGTTCATGTGTGGTCTGTGGGACTAAATTCATAGTTTCGTACACCACTCAGCCGAGATATGATCCTACCTTCAAGTACAAAAGTTTTGGTGCTTGATAGTATTGACTGTAGCGAATTTCTCATAGTATGGCTGCTCGTGACCGAGTAGTGGCCACCTCTTCCTACCTTTCATTGCAGCATTAAGGTTATTAAACCTTTGAAAGTTTCTGTCTATTGTTCCTCAATTCTGCATAATATAATTCTTACACATACCTGAAATTCCTTAGCTTCTATCCTCACTGCTCATTGGCCTGTCAAAAAGTTCCAATTACAAGACAAATGAAAGAAAGCCAACACAAACCCGTGCCCTGAGGTATTCTTTTCCAGCATAAAAAACACTTCCTTCCTCAAAAATTCAGACAACTGAATGGCTGCAATAACCAATCATTCATAGAAAATGGGAAATCCTTGTGGTTTTTTCTTGGTTTAATCCACTCCCAAGTAACCCTCTGAATCACATAGGCTACATTTAGATAATTTTCCTGTTGGCCCTTGAAGTGGGAATTGTTCTCCACTTTCACATTGTCCACACTAGAGCTGTCTAGACGGTTTTCCAAGCATCCATGCTAACATCCACCGGTTTAACTTGGAGGAAGTCCTGAAAAGAAGGCACCTGCAGAATAGGTAAGAATATATTAGTATCAGTTTCCAGCCAAACTCTAATCACACTCCATATTTTTAAAACAATAGGGCAAGATTTAAAGTGGTGTGTTGAAGTCTCCTGTGCCCCCTGACACAGTGTGCATCTTAATTCCTATCCTTCGGGTATGACTTTCCTCTTGGATAGTATTTCCTTTGTAAGGAGTGAATCTTGCAATAAAGTCCATGCCATGATAGAAGCTTTCATAGGGGAGAACTTGTTCCAAACTTTCTGGAGGCTTAGAGCCTCTTCCACGCTGAAGGAGGATGGTTGTTGTTCCATGATCTTTCTATAAGTCATATTGACAGTGTAGATTCCATCCGAACTGCCCTCCCATGCATACCTATCCTCCCCCTATTCTTTAGATGATATGTCCTGGAGAACGTTTTGCAGAATCCTTAGATTATAAATTTCCCTCTATCTTAAATTTCTCCTTCATCGTCACCTCCATGACTATTTACCATTCAACCATACTCCCATATCAACTATAGAACACTCAGGGTTCCAGCCACTCTAAATAGTCTAGGAAATCTATCAGACAACTTAACATGGTCATACCATCTGTCAGACCAGAACATTGTCTCTTTGCCATAACCTAGCTGTATCCTCATACTAGAACTAAACCAGCCCTCAGCCAGAGTATCCTGTAGATTATTCCACCAGCTGGATGCGTACCTACTCCCTCTTTGTCTTCCCACACCCCTATGATCATTCCTCTGCATTTCCAATTCCCTAAGAGGTTCAGCCATTAAGCACTCCTTATTCCCATATCTTGATCTAAGTACTGTCATTGCCATACCCCCCTCCTTACATAAGATCCTACAACCCCACTTACCAAGCATAGCCTTATTGCAAACATTAAGTTTGCACACACCCAAACCCCCTCCCTCCCTTACGGTACACAGTTTGTCCCACGCAATCCTGCCCAACTTTCTCTTTTCCTTATTGCCCCCCAGAAGAAGGTCCTCTGAGCTGATACCAGCTTCTTTATGACTGAAGTAGGTTCCTTATCAAATGCAAAATAATGTGTAGGTAGGGTTGCAAGCATAAAGTTCACTATAGTAAGTCTTCCTCCCGAGGATAAGCATTTCTGATTCCATGTGGATAACACCTTGGAGAATTTATCAGAGATTGGCTTCCAAGTTTATTGTCTACCCGGGTTCGCTCCCACTTGGAGTCCTAAATACTGAAAGGGGATCCTCCCTATCTTACACCCCAGGAAGGCTGCCATATCCTCTATCACATCTAGAGAGATATTTATCCCAACCAAACTACTTTTGCTAAAATTGATTTTCAGTCCTGAGATCAGCTGGAAATTCTGCAAAACAGCCTTGAATACTCTGACTGTATCACAGGATGCTTCTCCAAACAATAATGTGTCGTTGGCAAATAGAAGGTGAGTTATTAGGGTCTTATCCTTTCCTACTTTTATTTCTCGGAACATCTGTTCTGCCACAACCTACCTAATCATACATGACAACCCCTCGGCTGCTATCAAAAATAGAAAGGGAGATATAGGATCGCCTTGTCTGACACCTCTTGAAGGATAGAATTCCTGGGCTGGGATGCCATTGATCAAAACAGATGTGGATGTAGACTCAAGCATCTCCTGAATACAAGCTTTCCAGCAGCTTGGAAACTCCATTCTGTCCATAACATCTAGGAGATATGACCAGTTTAAGGTGTCCTATGCCTTTTCAAAATCCACCTTAAGCACAAGGCCCTGTTTCCTCAGTTTCTGTAGCTCATCTACCGTCTCATTTGCCACTACCACACCATCCAGCATCTTCCTTCCCTTCAGGAAAGTCGTCTGATTTGGAGATAAGATCTCTTCCATAACTTTGCAAATTTTGTTTGCTAAAACTTTAGAGATGATCTTAGGTACAATACCTATAAGTGTAATAGGCCTATAGTCATCCACAACCAAAGGTAAATCTGTTTTAGCAATCAGAGTGATATGGGTTGCATTACTCCCTTTAGAGAATGTGCAATTTCTATAGAACTCCCTAAACACCTGCTCAATGTCCTCATACATCAAATACATAAATTGCTTCACAAACTTAAAATTCAACCCATCTGGTCTGGGGCTTTTCCCACTGTCGCAACTATTAATTGCTTCCTTAATTTTTGTCTCCCCAAAGGGACTTATCAGTGATTGTGTTGCAGCAGCTGACAGCCCCTGGCATCTCATACTCCCTATCCTCAGTCTGTTTGGCAGCCACTCTATGAATCTTCTTTCAAAGTGTACTCTGAAACACTCTTTTACCAGTTCAGCCTTCTCAATCCAAGTATCATCCTTCCACACCCATGGTATCTAGTGGCCTTCTATTTCTGTTGATCCAATTGTGGAAGAATGTTGTGTTCTCATCAGCTTGATTTAACCACTTGATCCTAGATTTCTGATACAGAATATTGTCCAATTTTCTTGATATTGCACCTAGATCCTCTCTCAGATTCTGATAATTCTCCAGCTCCCCTTTCCTCAAAAAAACAATCTGCCTGTCTTTATTTCTTTCTTCCCCTAGACTCCTTGAAGTATCATGTTCCGGGCCTTTATTGCCAATCTCACTGTCTTTATTTTTACCTTCAATCTGAAGCTAGCATAACCTTGTGTTTCAGTAGATCTCCAAGTGTCTTCAATCAACTTTAAATATGACTTATCCTCAAGCCAACAGTCTAACATCCTCATTGGCTTAGGCCCCCAATTCTGTACATTGGTAAACAAACAAACAGGGCAATGATCAGACTCATCCTTGTCTAAACCTATTTGATTCCATATGAGATCTGATCCTAACCAAGCTTCATTAACTAAAAATCTGTCCAACCGACTCATAGCTGTCATGGATTTGAGATACCAGGTGAAAAACCTCCTGCCCATCCTCAGATCCAATAGCCTCATCCCACAAACAAACTCCTTAAATGCTTTTATTTCCTTGTCTGTGTCCCTTCTGTTCTGATTTACCCCTTTCCTCTCCTTTCTATCAAGAACCGCGTTGAAAACACACCATTTGTCCTCTTCCCTCCCTACTTAACAACTGCAATATTTCATGCCACTGACTTTTTTTAGCTTGTAGAGTTTGTCCCCCATATACATTCAGTATCTGTGTTAGTTGTGCTTCATTGTTCCAGTGACCTGAAATGCCTATAAAGTCATTCCCAGACAGTAACTATACTTTGTTAAACTTCTTGGTGTTCCAAATACAAAGTAGCCCCGCAGATTGTCCAATGGATCCCTAATAACACCAGTCAAACTAATTACTATACCATAGAGACTTACAAAACTTTCTGTCAACCACTTCCATTTTTGTTTCCTGTACACTAAAAAATCCATCTTCTGTACATAGATCAGCTGTTTCAGTCTCCTTCTCCTACCCTATCCACACAGACCCACATTATAAGTTATTATTTTCATCAGTGGCCATCTTCTCCTCTGTCTCACCTTTGTCATGTTTCTACTTCAGGAAATTAATCCTGTTATCACGGTTGATCTGTATAAGTAGATCCCTGGCTTCTTTCTTTTCTTTACCATAGTCTATACCCAATTGTTCTCCTATGCTCCCTAGCAATAGGCTTATCACTAGAGGGAACCTCAAAATGTTTTGGAGTTAACAGATCAATCCGTTTTTCCCGAGCTCCTATCTCCTTAGCCCTGGCCACATCCACTGTTTTCTTTGTCTGACTCCTTGTTCTTGGACCTCCCCCTTTGATTTTGACCACCTTCCTCTTTGGTGGCGTGGGACCAACCTGCTCTATATTCATTTTCATCTCCCCAAGAGGAGGAAAGCACTCAATGGATAAATTTCCTTCCATGATTTCTTTATCCTGATCCTAACTACCTATATCATACACATCCATTCTGCATTGAATCTGAATCTGATTCAGTCCTAGACTTTGTTTGACCCCTGGTGAGTTAATGAGATCCTCCTCCGCCCCTTCTACCTCCCTTACTCTGTCAGAGATCAATGTCAGATCACCATCCCTCCTCTCACCAATTGTATCCTCAATATTTCCCTCAACTGCTATGTTCAGGTCATGCTTATCCACTATTTGAGGTACACCTTAAGATTCTTTCCCCCACCTCATCTCTGTCGCTCTAGGTCCGAGTCTATAACAAGTATATTATCCCATACCATCTCATCAAGATCTCCCCTGATAACCTGGTGCTCCCCTGCACAAGAACCTATCACTTCCTTTCCGTCTGCTGATACTATTTTCATTCCACTAACATGAGTCTCTGCTACCTAGCTATATGAGTGCTTGATAGCTGGCCAACCTCTTTCTCAACATCCCCCACATCCATCTGTGACTGTCCCACTATTGGCCAACAGTCCAGCCTGACCGGTGTCCAATTGTTCACCATCATTCCATTCCTTATTGGAGTCCCTTGATGAGTAACCTTCTTCTCCACACTTTCCTTCCCTGATGTGAAACTCTTCCCTGCTTTGTGAGATGCCATACTACCCTCTGACTCAGTTTTTTCCACCCCCTCATACCCTTCCTGATCCTGATCCGAACTGTCCCCTGACATATTCATTTCACACTCCTACCACAGACCTTCTGTAAACCTGCCTTCAGGCGTTTCATAAACATATAGAGTGTGAGTAATGTTATCAATCTCTACCTCAATAGTTGATGGTATCTTAACCCCAGTGTCAACCTGAATCAACAACTGTACCACTTCAAGATACCTATGTTTGAGTATGACGTCACCCACCTTATTACCGACCTCTTCCAACATCTTCTTCTCCAAGAATGGTAGTCCATAGATCTCAATCCGGTAGAATTTCTTATTACAACTCAATCGTGTCTCCTTCTCTGGCCAACTATTTTGCTCAGTAAGCCAAATGGACCACCATGGTCTATCAGCTATAAGAGCTCTCAGGTACTACTAGTGCCCTCCAACCATCCTTAATTTTAAGGACTCCCACACAACTATGTTTGAAACAATGAGGATTATGCTCCCCTGTTTTCAACTTAAGTTGCTGTGTTTGCTTGTGGTTGACCACTGGTTTGTTCTGTTCCACTGTGGGCGTTCTAGATGACTCACCCCTCAAAATCCTTCAAACTGGCATGACCGCAAGCTTTTGTAGCCTTGCCTGCATAACAAGTTTCCTAATATCCTTAGTTTTTTGTTGGGCACCGTTCCCGTTCCTTGGAAATTTTGCTACATTCGATTGTAGTTTATACGAACCTATCCATGTATTGTTGAGGCCATATAACCAGGTTTCAACATCTGCCGATAGACCCATCACCACAAATCCAAAAGGCCTACCATTCTTACCCCACTTCCATGCTACTATTAGCGACTTAATGTTCCCCCGGTTCCTGATACACGCCTCCAGTTTATCCACTGGATAGTTGGGTGGAAAGTTCGAAATAAAGAGAGTTTTACCCGTCCTTTCCTTCTCTCTATCTACTCGTGCTCCCAATCTTTGGTGTATTGGAATGGGGTTTTGATAGATCAGCACCGTAGCATAGGATACTCCTTCTCTGTGTGTAGCATAAGTGTTACTAGGAGATTGGCCGATAGGCTCCTTCCCCGCCCTAATGCTATCCTCATATGTTTCGCTTGATGTCTAGATGTAAACCACTGGTAGCTCATCCTGAGTTATACGTCCTTTTCCAAAAACAAACACTTTCACCTCGCCATAGTTCACCACACCCTATCACAAATAGAGGTTCTCCCCGGGAGCACTCAGCTTCCCCAGGGAAATTTAGAATGACAGTGCTGATAAACGCCTGTGTTCTCAGCAACTTCGCCGTGTCTCCTTTACTATTCATGCAAGGGTTTTTTGTACGGAGAGAAAGCTCATTCGAGAAGAAAACTCGCCTCATGTCCACGAATGAATGTGGTTCCTTGAAGGTACCCATTCCACTTTTTAATAGCTAATACCACAACCAACAACTCCTTCTCGTAGGTAGACAAGCCTTGCTGCCTCTGCCCCAAAACTCTGCTGTAATAGGCCATTGGTCTCCCATTTTGTGTTAGAACTGCCCCTATCCCTCTATCACTTCATCGGTTTCAACCACAAACTTCTGATTGAAATCAGGCAGTGCTAACACAGGTGCTTGGCACATAATTTTCTTCAATGCATCAAAGGCCATTTCTACTTTTGAAATTACAGCAGAAAGAATCTTTCTTTAGCAGCTGCGTGAGTGGTTTACTAATAGCTCCATATTCTTTCGCAAATTTTCGATAATAGCTAGTAAGTCTTAGAAATCCTCTCAAGGACTTGAGGTTAGTCGGCTTGGGCCAATCTAACATTAATTGAATCTTGGCCGGATCAGTTGAAACGTCCCCTGCAGAAATAACATGCCAAAGATATTTAATAAATCTCTTTCCGAATGAGCATTTAGATGCCTTAGCATAGAGTTTATGCTCCTTCATCCCTTCCAGCACTAATCTAGGGTATTCAATATGTGTTTCCCAGTTGCTTCTATATATTAAAATATAATCAAAGAACACAAGTACAAAATTTTGGATAAAAGCAAAAAACACTTGGTTCATCAAGCTTTGGAAGGTTGCATGTGCATTGCACAATCCAAAAGGCATAACTAAAAATTCATATTGCCCGTGATGTGTAATGAAGTTGTTTTTATAAATATCTCCTTCCTCCATTCTGATCTGGAAGGATCCAGATCTAAGATCCAGTTTACTAAACCATCTTGCTCCATTTAACTCATCAAGTAGCTCATCTATAATGGGAATGGAAATTTTACTTTTGACTATAAGATTATTTAGATACTTGTAGTCAATATACATCCTCCATACTCTATCTTTTTTCTTTACCAATACGGATGGAGATGCAAAAGGGCTTTGGCTCATTCTGATTAATCCAGTAGCCAGCAGCTCTGCAACAATCTTTTCTATCTCTCCTTTTTGATAAGGTGCGGTACGGTAATGTACTTGTTTCTTGGTTACTGCCCCCGGTAAGAGTGTGATACTATGCTCTACCCCACGTATAGGAGGTAGTCTGGTTGGCTCTCGGAAAATTTCTATGAACTCTTGTAGTAACTCCCCTAGCTTTTGCTGGAAAATCTCCTCATTTTCCTGGTTGTCCTAGTTCACAGTTCTCAATTCAGAATTCTTTTTTTCTCTAATATAGGGCTGCTGATAGTTTTGCCTCCAGATCATATAATTCAACTAATAGCTTGTATAGCTAGTGGTTGCGGTTGATCACTTTGCAGAGTAACCACCATATTTTCATAATTGTGTAAAACAGGTCCATGAGTTACTAACCAATCACGCCCAATAATTAAATCATAGCTGCTGAGAGGGAACGTTTTGGTGCTGAAATAAAAATCTTTGTCCTACATCTTCCATTTAAAATTCCTGCACTTTACTATACTGACATATCTGATGCCAGCTGCCACCTCAACCGCCATTGGTTTCACATATTCCAACTTACAGCCCATTCTATGCACAAACTTTTGGTCCAAGAAGCAATGAGAGCTGCCTCCATCAATTAGTATTTGCATAGGTTCATCTTTGTAGAAGCCCTTGATTCTGTATGTATTAAATCATGTGTTGCTAGCTATAGCATTCACAGATAAAGTGCCTTCCTCAACTTCTTCTACCAATTATTTACTCTTCTGTTCTTTTGCAACATCCTCAGTATACTCAGTAACCATTTTGGGTTCAACCCCCAATGCATACAATTTAGTGGTGCATTGATGTCGTGGAGAAAAAGGAGCTCCACACATGAAACATAACTTCCTCTTCATATGTGGTGCTGGAGTTTTAGTCTTGCTCTGCACTGGCACTAGTGTTCGGTGAATAGGCTTACTGGTAATCTTCAACTGGGAAAGAGCTCCTACGGTAACTGCATCAATAAGAGAACTGATGGTCGGTTCCTGATTCTTAACTATTGCTATGACTTCCTTCAAGGTAGCAGAATTTCAAGATCTTACAGTAGATCTCAGATCAGTCCTCAAACAAGCAATAAATTTCTCTTAAAAAAACTCTTCCTCATAATCAGGATGTGATGCCATAACTGCTGAGACTAATGCATCAAATCTCCTCGTCAAATCTTGCAAGGATTCTTGAGGCCCTTGCTTTAAACACATGAACTCTTCTAATACTTTCTCAGGATCTCCAATGTCAAATATGACAAGGACAACTGCCACAAAATCCTCCCAATCCCTTTGTCTGTTATATGTGAGGCTCCTAAACCATGCATCAGCATCCCGCTAGATGCATCCTGGCATATTCAACTCTCTCATCGTAGAGTACTTCCATGTAAATAGAAAAGTATCCCACTGCATGTTCCACCATGAATGAGGATCCTTACCATTAAAATGTGGAAAATCAGCTTATAGTATTTTTGCTTTGTGGACTCTGCCCATATCTTCATAGCCGTAGTCCTCAACATCCCAATCTTAGTTCACAGGAACCTCTCTAACCTGATTTTTGACATAGGGATCCTTAACCCCCGAAGTACCTGGCCTCCACTCTCGATGTTCACCTAGGATAGACTTGTGAGCATTCTGCTTGTGAACCAACTCAACTACAGAAGTAATCTAAGTCTATATGGTTTGCAAAAATTGGAGCATGTTCCCGTGCATCTCTTTGATGGCTAAGTTTAGCTGACCTTTTAATTCCTCTACTGTAGCATCAAAATTTCTTTCCTGACATGGCTTCTTCTTTGATCCTTGCCATCTCTTCAGCAGCCTCAACCGCCGTTGCTTTGTTAGTGGAATCCACTATTACTTGATGCTTCAAATTTTGTTTCTTACCAATGGTGTACACTAGTGGTTGGATTTGTTAATATGAGCTTTGATACCACTGTAATACTTCTTGAATATTACAAGTTCACTGCGTGTTATTGAAGAGGGGAAGATAAGGAGAGGCGGTGGAATGACCAATCTAGTCCTATGCTATCAAGGGGAAGGCTTGCATCTAAAGGAATTCACGGATGCTGATTGGGGAGACGATTTGGACTAGTCCAAGTCAACCTCTATATATGCCTCCTTGGTAAAAGAGCTATATGTTAGTGCAGTAAAAAGTAAAACTGCATCACATTGTCAACTATGGAAGCAGAATATGTCGTGTACAGCGTAGTCGTGCAAGAGACACTCTGGTTCAAAAGCTTTTTACAGTACCTCGATTTGACTCTAAGACCCAATGATTTTTTAGAGCTGAATTGTGACAATACTGCTATAATTTAGTTTGCTAATGATCCAAAATTCCATAAAAATATAAAGAACATCTAAAGCCGCTACCATTTTTTTCGAGATGTTGTCAACAAAGCGGATATGAATATCAAGATGATCGTTGATCCAATAACAAACTCATTTCTAGAGATGTGTTTAGAGCTCATGTCATGAGTTTAGGATTACATAGGGTTTGACCATATCTTGTAAATAATAAGGACATGTTTTTCTAACAATTGATTATGAAATAAAATTGATATTTTTCTTTCATTTGAGCAATACTTTTATATATACAATACGGCACAATAAATGTCACCAAGATTTATGTTTGGCCCTATCACCCCGATAATCGCCCTCATGCTTGTATAGCATGAACGATGAGATTGATAAATATTTTGGACAATCGCTTCAATAATCTAAAATGAGATTCTAAATGAATCAAATGTAAAATGTTTGGGTGATTTTCACATTAAAGCTTTAAAGTTGAATGTAGAGGATATAGACTACGTATATTTATCTAAGGATACGATTAGTCTGGCATAAATAAGTGATATGTCTACCTAAGTGAGAGGTATGCCATGACACACATATCATACTGTGTGTGCTATAGAATGATCGTTGTGAAAATGATAAAAGAATCCTCTAATTGCCATTATGTGATCACACAACATACGTTTGTCCACCTATACGTTACTTTTTGACTTATACCTATGTCTTCAAGTTGAGGCTTGATTATGTTACTTTAGCATGTTATCCAATAGATAGAATCTATATAGTCCAACAGACCATGCTAGGAAAATAGTCAAGTTGACATGGATGGCCATTAGTGTCCAAGGAACAATCTGTCTAACTTCACCATATTTGCTATGCCGGTTACACTAAGTATATAATCAAATATTGAATAGCTTAAATGGATGCATAGCTATCGGTGATGCAAAGAGGATTTGGGGTACCATCACTTCGAAAGTGTCATATTAGTTAGATGATTACTTAATATGACACTACTAGGTACTTTATGGTCGCACAACTCATTTTTCGTATGAAACATGTGGAGATTTTGAGAATTGTATTTTGTTGTACGACTCATGTAATCGAGTGGGAGCTGTTGGACAAAATAGTCTAGGGTTAAGGCTAAAATGTAATTAGATAAATAATTATTTGTTAATTATTCAATTAATTACTAATTCCTAAACCCTAATCTCTCCCTATGAATAGAGAGTTCAGTATGCCTATTTCTTAATAACTTTTCTTATTCTCATGTGTTGAGACCAAGAAAGAAATATACAGTTTCTCTCTCGAATTGTTGCCTTATGAAAGCAAGATTTGAGTCCATGGATTATACGGATACTCTAGTAGACTCGTGATTCGTGATCGTGATATAATTAGTCAAAAGAATAAAATTTGATACACTTCCGCATTAGATGTATGAATCCATTGTCATATTTAGTTTATTCGTCAGATCCGTTCTAACAGATCTATTAAGATCTACAATTTGCTATTGCAACCTATTAATTTTGTTTTCTCTATTTTGCCCGTAGGTTGTAATGAGCTTCCAAGCAAGATTGTTGGTTAATCAATGCCATCACGAATCCGCAGAAGATCCAAGATCTGTAAACCGAACGACCACAATTTGTTCTATGAGAGCTGTAAGTAAATGCATTTTTTTTTAATCATTGTACTTATGGTTTTAATTTTTTGTTTTTTGTTGAATTTTAGCCTAGTTTCTTTACTGCATATTAGTTTATTTTAATGAATCATTATTATCATACTTGTACTATCGTTTCAATCTTTTCACTATATACTCTAACGGCAATGACAACCTCGATTCAAAACTAAATCCATGAAAGTTTTGGAAATTTAGTTGAAGAAAACTCTCATTTTGATAATGCTTGCATTGATGTGATCCGTCCTTCACTGCCACCAGTGGAGGCAGGGAGTTTTGAGGCTACACTGGTGAGCAAGGCATTGACGATCAAGCAAGCGCGCTTGCTTGAGATACTATCGGTTGAAGGAATGCGAGCGCGAGGGGCACTTTCAGTCAAGCGAGTGAGCGCAATTAAAATATTGTAGTTCGAAGGAAAGCGCACCAGTGGCAATATCATTTGAGCATGTGGTCAAGACCGAGGCAACGGTGTGTGACTTATTGTCGTTCAAGTGGCCGATTACGAATGACGCCCGGCTGGGACTTCCGCACCAGGGCCTAATGATAATGCCATTCGATCGAGCTCGCGGTGCCAGTAGGACATAAAACCACTTGCTGTGACACTGACCGCACACGGCCGCACAAGGACCAACTGAGCCTAAGTCCATCTGGTCAATATGGTGCACTAAAGTTTGCTCAAAGTTAGTGCCAAGAAAGTTGGAAGGCCACACGGTCAAAGCTCACATTGATGGGGAAGGCTTGAGAGTCGTGTTCCAACCTTGGAAGTACATATGGGCCATTTGAAGGATGTGACTTCCCCAAGACCAAGGCACGACTTCCCAAATACCAAGGAACTTCATTTAAAGGTTTTATGTTTCTTAGGATAATAAATAAGTCAAACTTGTCGCCTATAAAAAGGCCAAAGTCAAGTATAGTTGGGTAGTTCAGTTTGTAATAACCTTTTAAGCTTTTGAGACATTGTCTAGTTATCGTATAAGGACTTTTCCAGACTTATCTAAACTTTTGTTTCGAGTTCAGTGGCATCGTTCCACAGAAATGCAAAGTAGGCTTGGTTCCCACCTCTTTATAGGTGACGGGTAAAGTTCTCGATACCTTGAATAGATGTTTCTCGAACTATCAACGTTGGTGTTGGGTTTAGTCACATGGTTGACTAGGTTTGTATCATGCATACAGAGTTTAGTAGAATTTATAGAGAAAACTAATTTCTTTTGCTAGTACTGAAGGGATTACTTTGTGTAGGAGATGGCTTCTCGGTGTTGGTGAAGTTGTCGGATGGATGGTTCCCTGGGGTTGCAAGAGATTTCTTTAGAATGTTGTTGGAGCCAACAAAGGTTGTTGGATATGCAACTGCTGATGCAACAGCTGCATCAACAGGCATTAACATAGTTACCAAGAGATGCAGCGCCTTCGGCACGATTTTGTTTTTCCAAGGGCAACTTCTTCTAGTCGGCAGATACTTTGTTAGATTTATTACTTTCCGTTTACAAGAATCTACGACACATTTGGTTTTCTTCCGAGCAATATAGAATATTACTTTTTGTTGTTAGAATGCGGATAAAGATACCATGGCTGAGATTGCCAAGGCAATAAAAATTTCAAGGACTGAGAAAGCTTGGTCGGAGGGATCCGTTTTTTCTTGTAATTAGATGGTTTAGTTGAAATTGAATTCAAAGGAACTATATTCCTTATGTGTTTCAGTCATGAGAACCTTTGAGCCATCTTATTTATTTTGCATCGTATTCACAACAAAGAGTAAATCTGTAATTATGAAACACTAAAAAAGATCGTATATTGATGTTGCAGCTGATGACTGATTGAGATAATAATTTGACCTGAATATGTCATAAAACCTATTTTGTTGGTTGGCACCTAATTTTCCATTGAACATTAAAGAACTCTTGCCATTGTTTGATATACTGTCCCATGTGTTGGGATGAATAAATATAGATAATATAAAGTGAAAAGAAAATAACACGCAAGATTTAATATGGGTCGGTAAAAAGCCTACGTTCACAAGGAGAAGGGGAATCATTTTGGATTTTGTGTGGATTCTGGACTATTTGCCTTAGACTTTACATGTTATTGGGACTGTTATTTAGACATTTTGGATTTGAACTGCTATTTGGATTGTTTAGTATTGTTATTTGGATGGTTTAGTTTAGTAATGAATGTATGTTTATTTTTAGCACCATGAATCTGTGATGTGATGGTGATTTGATCGATTTTTTTCATTTCTGATAGGTTTTATAAATTTAATCAGTTTTTTTTATATCATTTATAGGGTTTTTTTCATTGCACATGTTTTATTAGCAAACGTGCATGCTCCATTTGCACGCGGGCTGGTCCAGCCCGACACATTTTTTATGCGTGTTGTGTTAGGCATACACGTTGACAAAATGTGCAATTTATGGCACGCACACGTTTATAACACATATGCGTGCCGGGATGGAAATTCTAGCCCACAAATCGTGCAGTACGGTGTGAGCGTATGTATGCCCACCTCTAGGTTTTGTAGTTTTTTTTTCTTTAAATTTGTGTACTGCTTCAATCATGAACCTCAACTCTGATATCACTTGTTGGGAATGAATAAATATGGATCGTATGAGGCGAAAAAAAATAACACAAAAGATTTAATGTGATTTTGCCTTAAAGTTTACGTCCACAAAGAGAAGAGGAAACAATCCACTAATAACAAATTCTCATGATACAAAGGAGACAAAAAAATATTAAGTCTTCAAACACAGAGCCACAACTCAAGTCTAACTTTTCTCTTCCTCAAATTCTCTCTTAACTTTAATAGTTAATAAACCATATTTTTTTTGGATAAGTAATAAAATATATATATTTATAAGCAGAAATTCTAATACAATTAGAATATTTTTTTAGGAACTAGTAAATCAAGTCAACGTAGAATTCTTATACTAACAATTCTAACAATTTATGGTTTCTTAACAAGTCACCATAGGATGAGCCCATAGAGGTATCTTTGTTCATCTTCAACTCTACTTTCATTTGTTTTTGTTAGCATTAGATCAAGGTTGGACGCAAATTTTTTATTTTTTATTTTTTGGGGGGTGGGGGGTGTGACGTAAATTTTATAGGAGGTGATAAATTAATTTACCTACTCAATAGTTATAAAAAAAAATTAATTTTACCAACTCAAAAAATGGTAAAAAAAGAAGATAAACCATTTAATACTATCTAATTTGTTTATACATATATTTCTCAAAACATATTTACACGAACAGAACAGGTGCATTAAACAGAGATAAAAAAAACATAAATAGATTTATAGAAGCAAATTAAGACAACAATACCTAAAATAAAAAAAAACAATTTAAAAGAAACCATAAATACAAATTACGAGTTTGGTCGCTGAAAGATGTGAAAAATGGCTTGAGAACTCAAAACCAACAACGGAAAACAAAAAATTATTGTGAAAAATGAGGAGAGATGATATTTTTATTTTATATGGGGAGGGGAGAGGTATGTTCGTAAATTCATATATGAATTTGAGTACAAAATAAAATTACAGTAAAAATAAATTAGGATTACCAAGGGACCTAGCCCCAGGGATACGACCGTGAACCCAAGGAGGGCCAGGGCCCCCTGGCCTCCCTTTGTCTGCCTATGCATTAGATCATGCATAGACTACAATGGCTTACCAGAAAACAAAATTCATTTACTACAATGGTCACTGGGGTTTGCCTCTCAAGAATGACAATTTTGTAAGGCGGGTGGGTCATTATTAATTTTGCGAGGTCTCTGGATGCTCTAATATGTATGTGAGGTGTTGTAATCTCAAGAACATGAGAAAAAAAGGAAAAGAGATTATAATGCTTGTCAAAAGTCTGTCTATTATTTCCATTAGACTCCTCTATATAGAGAGGTTTATGACCAACAACTACAAAAGATATAAATCTTGAAATTGTCACAATCAATACACATTTATATATATTCATGTTTATTTACAACACTCCCCCCTTGATTGACCAAAATTTAAGGATACATACTTTTGTAATCGCGTTGTTTCTCCCCCTCAAAAGTATGTGTCAGACATCTCTGAGACGTCTCATACCAATGTCAGATACAATTTGTTTAAATACAGTTTTAAGTAACGACTTCGTAAATAAATCTGCTAACTTTTCACTTGATCTAATATGTTTGATGTCGATTTCTCCATTTTTCTGCAATTCATGTGTGTAAAAGAACTTCGGGGATATATGCTTTGTTCTGTCACTTTTGATGTATCATCCTCTAAGTTGAGTGATGCAAGCAACATTATCTTCATATAATATTGTCGGTGTGTCTTATATATTGGATATATGACATGTTGTGCGGATATGCTGAATGATTGTCCTCAACCAAACACATTCTCTACTCGCTTCATGTATTGCAATAATCTCTGAGTAGTTGGATGATGTGGCTGTCAATGTCTGCTTAGTAAATCTCCATGAAATTGCAGTTCTACCATAAGTGAAAATATATCCGGTCTAAGATCGTCCCTTGTGCGGGTCAGAAAGATAAGTTGCATCTGCATATCCAATTAACAGTGATTATGTATCACGGTTATTAAAAAATCTCAAATCTGGGTGCCGCTTAAATAGCGGAGAATATGTTTGATACCATTCAAGTGTCTCCGAGTCGGAGTAGCACTATATCTTGTAAGGAGATTGACTTAAAAAAGTATGTCTGGTTTTCTACAATTTGCAAGATACATTAGTCACCTATGGCACTGAGATATGGTACTTCATGGCCAAATATCTCTTCATCGTCTTGAATAGGACGAAATGGATCTTTCTTTGTATCTAGTGACCTTATCACCATGGTGTAGATAAAGGATGTGCATGTTCCATGTGAAAGTTCTTCAATACTTTATTTGTATATGTTGTTTGATGCACAAATATTCCTTTTGAGACATGCTCAACTTGTAGTCCTAAACAAATCGTTTTGCCAAGATCTTTCATTTCAAATTCATCTTTTAAATGTGTTGCAGTCTGATTGAGCTCTTCTGGAGTCCCAATAAGATTTAACTCATCTACATAAACTACAATTATAGCAAAATCATATGTGCTTTTCTTGATAAATATACATGGAAAAATTACATCATTGGTATATCCTTGTTTTACAAGGTATTCACTCGATCTATTATACCACATCCGACTAGATTGTTTTAATCCGTATAATGATTTTTGGAGTTTAATAAAGTATATATTCTTCTGTTTTCCACAAGATGCTGCAGACATCTTAAATCCTTCTAGGATTTTCATCAAAATTTCTTTATCGAGTATTGCATACAGATATAGTGTAACAACATCCATTAATTGCATCTGCAATTTTTCAGATGATGCTAAACTAATTAAAAATTGGAATGTAATTGCATCCATGGTCGGAGAATGTCTCCTCATAATCAATCCCGGGTTTTTGGAAGAAGCCCTGTGCAAAAAGACGTGCTTTGTAGCGATCGATTTCATTATGTTCATTTTTTTTAACAAATACTCACTTGTATCCAACAGGCTTAACATCATTGGGTGTTTCAATAATGGGTCCGAAGACCTTGCATTTTTGGAGCGAGCACATCTTTGATTTTATTGCTTTTTTCCACTTTGGCCAATCATTTCTACATTGACATTCTTCGGAGGAGTGTGGTTTTATTTTATCTTCACATTTGATGATATTTAAAGCAATTTTATACGCAAAAATATTGTCGACAATTGTTATCTTTCTATCCAAGACCTCTCCTGATAATACATATTGAATTGAGATCTCATTGTTATCAGGTATCTGATCATATTCATTAGGTTCCTCAACTAGAGCTTTCTTTTCATGAAGGGTAATTTCAGGAGAGTCATTGAATATCATATATATTTGGGATTGGTGATCATTATGATTCACATTTTCAAGTGGTGCTCTTTTAATCCAGGAAGTTGTCATTGGCACCAATAGGTCTACCACGCTTCAGGAGTTACGTGGATTCATTTGCCGCTTTGTTGGTATTTTGTCATTCTGGGAAATCAATCCTTATTGGGGCACTTAAAACTAGTATGCGAGATTTTACAACCAAGTGGTTGTCTAAATGCATCCGGTAATTGATTTGCGATATTTAGCAAATGAATTATTATTCTTTTGAACTTCTAGTTACATTCATTTGATCGTTGATCAAAATGGGATAATTCTTGATAATGCCATATTATGTCTTTTTGTGCTTCAGACACATGTTTTGCTCCCCCTAATGATGGGAAAACAAACTCATCAAAATGGTAATCATCAAAATGTACCGAAAAGATATCATCCATAAGAGGTTCTAAAGATCTTAGAATCGAAGATGTTTCAAAACCAACATAAACTCCCAACCTACGTTGAGGACCCATCTTGGTCATTTGCGTTTGTGCAACGGGTACATAAACCACACAACCAAAAATTCATAAGAATGATAATGATGCAGGAGCTGACACTGAAGATGATGCTGAGTTGTCTTATTCTACTTTAATGGAAATAAAGTATCATGAGGTGGCATATTGGTGCAGAAATAAGAAGTAGTAGCGATAGTTTCCTAATTGGGGCATGTTGCAGTCTTTTTGCCATAACTTTGGCTACAATTATCAAAATCACTTATAAGACCCCAATACGGAAACATCTTTTCAGTGCGCACACAGTCCACATTATGCAAAGCATGTTGTACATTGATACTCTACCTCCAATTCCGTTGTTTTCCCTTGTGAAATATCATTTTTTGGTTAATTTTGCTATTTTTGGTAATAAGTTAATCTGTCAATTAGGAAGGTTAATTAGTCCTGATTTGGGCCTAATTTCTGGCAGATTAGTTTTTTTTATTTGAACTTTAATTAGGAGGGATTTTCAGAATTTGCTATTTTTGGAAGGTTTGGATTAATCATGATTTTTGGCTATGAAGTCTGGATTGTGAACTTAGGTTTCGATCATT
>JAOWBN010067718.1:0-20596 GCA_028565015.1 Pinguicula moranensis
GGGTTTAGGCCCATTCTGGAAACACTCTGTGGTTCGGTTTTGTGGATTCGGTTCGGATACCCCGATTATAAAAAAAAAAATTGGACTATGGATCTCATGCTAATTAGAACTTTTAAATAGGGATACACACTTTTTGATAATTGGTGACGTAGTATTGCTGGGGTGGCGATACCTGGTACGTGGCGTGGCGTTGCACGAAATTCCAATCGTTGGCTCATCGTTCTAGGGCAGAGCCAGAATTTTATTCAGGGGTTCCAATTTTTTTAATTTCAGTAGTGGATAAAGACCGGATTGAATCTGGTACAGTCAGCTACGCACGTTAAGATGTGGTATAAACTGAAAGAGTCAAAATAAGTCGAATCAACTTATAAAAAATACAGATTAATATTACTGTTGTTTTAGATAATATTTTTTGATAACAATGTTATTTCAGTAATATTTTTATTAAGACATTTTTTAGACAACAATTGTAATTATCGTTGCCTCCACAATTTTACACCAATAGTCGATTTATTTTTAACAAATTTAGAAGTTTGGAATTTGATTGACAAACAATCCAACTAAAAATTCTAAAAAAAATAATATATTAAAAAACTATATAAAATATATATATATATATATTAAAAACTATCTGAAACTAGCATAAATAAAACTTTATTGAAAACAAATTATAATTCCTCTATAGTGCAGTGGTTCAAACAGTAAACTATCAATTATTCAACCAAGGTTCAAATCCGATCTCCTTTTGTAAATTGTTGTTTTTTATCCTTCCAAAAAGAATGGAAAAAAAATTGATGGGGTTCGAACCTTTGGCCATTTGTGAAAAATTATGCTACTTCAACCAACTAAGCTAGAAAATCAATTGTTAATATTTAGGAAATAAATATAATTACAATATCTTAAGGGGGAACAAAGTAAAAAAATTATTATTTTTACATCTATAAATTTTATTTTGGGGGACCAAGGCTCCCCTTGTTCTCACCTTGCTCTGCCTCTGGTTCTTGACTGTTTTAGCCATAACATTGAAGTCTTCTCTGAAAAAATGTGATGCAAATCAAACAAGAAGTACGAAGCACTCAATAAATTCACCTAGGTGATGCATATTACATTGTTTTGGATTGGAATTGGGGCACGTCGATTTTCTTCCGCCGCCGCTATGAATGCAACTCAGTTTTTGAATTTGGGTGGTTCTTTGATTCAATTCATGGATTTGTTACTTACAGAGCTTCCAAGGATCGATGACCTTCCATCAATTGCATGAAAACAAACACCTACATGGGTGTTTTTTTTGGCCAGCCACCGACGGACCCACATGGCCAGATTTCTTTGGTCCCCGATATTGCGCTACCTAGGTCCTTTAAGGCGGTATTTTTCTCAAATCGTCACCTATATCTATCTTTGTTATCTACTTCAAATGTGGAACTTGATGCAAGGTATAATGGCAAAAAAGAGGGTCGTCGTGCAGCCCTCTTTTCAAAATCTAACCAACAACGGTTAGCCTCTCCTCTGACCCTTACCTTAGTGGCGAAATTTGCTACTTCAGGTTGCCCAACTGTTGATGTGTTTCGTAATTATGTCTATGATAAATGGAACCTTCGGGAAAAACACATTATTTGCTTGTTGGATCATCGTAGTGTCACCCCCTCCAGTCTCTTGATGTCCAACTTTCTCGTTTGGAATGCACGAGGAATCATGGCTCCTACCTCGCAGTCGCATCTTCGTTAATTAGTCAGGTGTTATAATTTATTTTTCCTTGCTGCTATGGAACCTATGACTTCAATTTCTCAAGCTCCTTCCATTGAGCATTATTTGACATTCCCTACTGCTGTTTCAAATGAATCCATAGGTGAAAAGATTTGGTTATTCTCTCATCCAAACACAGTATGTACCGTGGTGCTTCTCACGGGCCATACACACTTAGGGCCTTACGGGGTTTCAGCAGGAGACCTTTCCCTTTACTTATTTGGGTTGTCCTATTTTTTAGATTCGCAAGACTTGGTCTTTATTTCTTCTCTATTTGACAAGGTGCGAACAAAGTTGGCTGGATGAAAAGAAAATTGCTCTCGTTGGGAGGCCGCATGACTCTCATCCAGCCAGTCCTTTCCTCACAGCCTATCCATATATTCTTCATACTCAATCCTCCAAAAGTGGTTATTGACAAGTTGCATAGTATCTTTGTTGGATTTTTTTGGGGTGACTCTGAGTTTGGCTATCACCGTCACTAGCGATCATGGTTGAACATCTGTTTCCCAAAAGATGAAGGAGAGTTGGGCTTTTGAAATATGTTTGATGTAGCCAATTCTCTACATGCTAAGTTTGTCTGGAAGCTGTTTTTGATGATTCACTCTGGGCCAGTTTTGTCTGTGCCAAATACTTATCTTGTGTCTCTCACCTATTTTCATATTGTGCTCCTCCATCATCTTCTTTTCTCTGGAAGACAATGTCTTCATATTTCAAGTTGATATTTGACCAGTCAGCTTGAACTATTAACTCTAGCAGAGTTTTCCTATGGTATGATGACTGGTCAAGGGTGGGGAGTTTGGTATCTCGTGGATGGACGGTGGTCTCTCTCTCTCTCTTTGCAGCTTATAGATGTGATTCACCCTCAGACAACTATGCCTTCTTCTTTGCCTTTACAGGCTATACTGGTCGAAGTCTCCACGAGGGGTATTTGTCTCACGGGAACCTTAGATATTTGACTTCGGAAGCCTGATTTGTATGGAAAGTTCTCTACGAAGTTAGTTTGGAACCTTCTTTATTCCCTTTTAAGATGGCTTGGTTCTCTACTCTTTCCCAAAAAATTGGGGTATTTTATTGGCAGGTTTGGCACAATATTGTCCCTATTGATGCTCTTGTGTAGCGATAAAGTATTCATTTTGTCTCAAAATGCTTTTTATGTTTAGTTGGTACAGAGGAATCACTGGACCATTTATTTATGAGTTATGCCACTGTTGAATCTGTTTGGAGATTTTTCTTCTCATCACTTGGCTGGTCTGTACATTCTGATACCCTTTCCATCTAATGCAATTATGTAGGGAGCATTTTAGAGCTAACTCCCAATTATGTCAATTGATCCTGTTGCTCCCTCCTCTTATTTTATAGAAGATAAGGGTCGCCCGTAATGGGGTTAGATTTCAACATTCCAATGCTGACCCTCGTGGTATTATCTTGAAAGTGCAATGATGATTGTCTGATCTTGCACCTTTGCTACATCCTACATAGTATGCATTCCCTATATGCATTGCCTTTTTGCGTCATTGGCAAATTCTAGTTCAAAGAGTTTCCTTGCATCGACCTGTGTTGATTTACTAGGAACGTCCACTCTCTGGATGCTGAGGTTTAACATTGATGGTCACGCCTCGGCTACCCCTAGTGGTTGTGGAGGTATTATTTGTGACTCATTGGGACATCGTTTATTAGCTTTCAGATAGTCTTTGGATGGTACATCTAGCACTATGACTGAAATCTTGCCTCTTTTACATGGTTTGACACTTTGCTACTATCTTGACCTCGATTGTTATCTTTGAATCAAACTCTTTGCTTATGGGGAACTAGTTCAATAAGGTTACGTCCCCCATGGCGCTATCACTCTCCATGGCAGGACATCTTATCCTTGTCAATTTACTTCTCTTTGCAAGTTTGACACGTGTATCGTGAAACCAACTTTTGTGCAGACCGTCTTGCTTGTCTTGGAGCAAGAGGTAATTCCTCATTTTATGATGTTGTTGAACCTCTCCTTCCTTTTTTCTCGGTGGAGCTGAATACTGACCAGACTCAGTTACTCCGCACTTGCATTTTTATCACGTGCACTAATCTAGGATTTATGCTTTAAGTTACTCTTTTATTTTATTTGATTACGTTACTTAGTTACCCTGCATTCACGAGAAAGGAATATGCGAGCTTGCAGAAATTGAGGCGCCAAGATCAGACTAGATGATAGACATGAGTATTCGTCAGCGGATTAGCTCCTATTGGGAACGGAACCAGCTGGGTGGGGGATAACTTTGATCGAGGAACTTCAGTGACGAGATCATGGACCAGGCTCTACCCCCGAAGTTCGTGATTCCAAAAATAAACGTCTACAACGGTACCATCTTCTCCACTACAGGAATCTCATGGCCACCGCAAACTTGACTTGTCTCTACTATCTCTTTACGAAAAAAGATTGTAAACATGGACGACAACAAAGAAGCAATGACTATGGCACAGGCAACCTCATCCCCTAAAAAGGCGGTCATCACATGAAACAGTATTAGGGATGGGAAATGGTCAGTTGCTGACGATAAGTCAAAATAGGACACGTCTCTTCCTCCTTTAGGCTGCCCGAATATGCCTACCAGAGAGGTAGGGCCGCATCCTTTCTCTAAATTTGAAGGATGGGCAAAGAGCATAACATAAGAAAAAGGAATTCTCGGCAGGCATCCCTTTTGGGCTTATAGCCTGTAGATCAGATTTCAATTGAATGAGGGATGAAAGTTGAAGGATGTTATGGTATTCGAATTATCCACTGGGCTACACGATGAGATGAAAGCATGAACAACCTCTTTCACCGAGCCGAAAGTCTGCTATCGCTTAAGATAATATTAGAAATAGATAAGCGAGCTTACCACTTCATCTCTTGTAACTGAATTCAATGAATATACATAGGATGTGGAAAGTTAGCAATAAACTTCGTTACGGGAGAGTACTCTTTAGAAGAACCGTAGAACTTGAACTGGGCATGAGTGGCCTGAGGATTCTTTACCGACTCGTCTGATGTATCTAGAGCGTCTTCCCTAAGCATTTGGTGAAAAAGGCTCTGCCACCACCGAAGCGAAGAGTGTTTGAGCAACTACGAAAGCACAAACTACAGATGAACCCATTGAAGTGCTTCTTCGGTCTTTCGTCCGGTAAATTGTTTGGGTTCGTGGTTCCGACTAAATGATGCAAAAAAGACAAAATGGGATTTTCTTTCCACTCATACGGTCTCTTGAGACTTTGTCTAACTTGCAATACACTGACGACACTCTCCTCTTCACTCAAGGACCCGCAGAAAATGTGCAAGCCATGAAGGGCAATTGAATAGCGCCTGTTTGAGCTAACGTCAGGATTGAAAATGAATTTATACAAGAGCTGCCTTCTCGGTGTGAATATCCAGTAGTTTGAACTTCACCAATACGCTGAAATTTGAAACTGCACCACAGCAAAGCTACCTACAACATAAAAATATTGCCTCTTGGTGGGAACCAAGGCAGAAAAGCTCTGTGGCAACCTGTTTGGACAACTGAGAAGTCTCTGACAAAGGGGCTTGTTCTTTCTTTGGCGCAGCCTATCTTCATAGATTAGATGATCAGTTTCTATTCCTACATAACCAACTGACGTACGTGCAAGACTAATCTAAGGGAATTGCGGACTATCTTTAGAAAGAATCTGCATGATCGCCCGCATCTATAACTACTTCTATAAGGGCATTTCTTAATAGATTGTCCGCAAAAAAAATAGAGCTTTTAAATTCAAGTCTCCACCATTAAGTTAACGTCTTGGGTGGTAAATTATTTCAAATTAAAATGCGAATTACTTTTCTAAAATAGCTTGTGATTTAAAGTATGTGAAAGTATATTTTAAAATGTTTCATAAGTCAATTTTGGTGGTTTCTAACTTAAAATTTTAAAGGCATTTTTGTTGACCGTAAAATTAGCAAGTTATTTGAAAAATATATGTGAGATTGTTTTTAGGTCATTTTACAGTCATTAATCTATATTTTCAGACAATTAAAAAATTCTTTGATAAGAAATTTTGATTATACTTGTAATTAATATATCAACACTGAAGAGCACAAATTATCCGAAATGTGACGACAATGTCTTAGTGCACAAGGAACCGACATAGTAATCAAGGTATTGAAATATTAACCAAAGAGAAAAATTCGAAAGAAAATGTGAAGTTTACTGGCAGCCCGGTGAAGTATAAACTGTGGATCAAAAACGTTAACATGAAGAGTACGTTGGTAGACAAATAATCAGGCGATAACTTCATGATTTAATAAGTTATCTACACATATGCTATTCGGTACACATCTTTGTGCAATCCCAGATCGTTGAGTTATCCCTTGACCTAGGATAACTATATGGTAATTCAAAAAAGGTTATCACCCTGATTTTGGGCAAATTATGTTATCACGAGTTTGTCCAATCTCAAAATTACCAACAGTACTCGTATTTACATTATATTTACGACCTACACCACAATTAGGGTCAGTTTGGTAGCAGGACAAATTTCATCCTACTTCGGGGTCGTGTAGGATTACATAATCAGGCGGCTGTTTGGTACACATCGTTTCACTGGTGTCCTTATTAAAATAAAAGAGGGATAGAAGTTATATCCCGTTTGGTGGCATCAGATTAAAACATATTGTACGTGCTACATCATCAATTTTATGTGTAATGTGTAGATTACCCCTAGGTTTATCGTATATAAACCAACCAAGAAACGCTAGCTGCAATCGTCATCTTGTTCAAATTTCTCTCGACAACCCATCGTTTTCACATTTCTCTTCCTTCTCGACAAATCTTCATGGTGCAGAATCTTCCTTCTCGCCGTCGCATTATGACCCCGACGCGGTCAAGCCTCCGGTTGATTACTGCCGGGAACCCTATACACTGATGGTCTACTGTCTCGCAAGGCGCCTCTAATGCGCAGAAATGTTCAAGACCTGTGACATGCAACCGAGGATGTGAAGCCCGACTAGACGATTGGTCGGAGAATCCACTAGTGCTAGAGGATCTCTCCCCATCGAAATCACCATCGGCCTCTTCTGGCGACATTAGTGTCATCCTGACAGAGATGGTCGAGCGCCCTCTGCCGGCATCACCCCTTTCACCTGGCAACGCTCACTACCCACTGGCAAAAAGCCATCTATGTCCACTCGCGATAGATTTTTGCGTCCTGTGTGAAAAATAGGTAAGAAAAGGGATTATTTGAAAGTTCTTACGTCAATGTGTAGCCTTAATGTTGTGAACAATGAGGATTACAATACCATATGGGCATTGTAGTTGTCAGCGCCTACTTGTAACGATGATCCCACGTCAATTGACCTTCCTCCGTATGACCCAGATGCATCTGCAAGTGGCTCCAACCCATCAGATCCAGATGAAAAGGTAAGTTAATGGCTCCAAACCAGATTATTTGTGTTAGTTAGTTGTTAATATCGACTTGTTCGTATTGGAAGACCAGGGTTCCAACAAATTATCGTAAAGGAGGGCTTGACGATGTGGATTGAAGAGTACATACGATCCCTTTCGTAGGAATGCAAGAAATGCCGCTTAGATAAAGACATCATGTTGTTTAAACTGTAGATTGTTATATTTAGCATGCCTGGATGTATTTTGAAGTCTTGAAGAACATGTTTTATTAGTTAACCGTAACTGTGAACAACTGTAACTTTGAACATGCCTGGTTTTATCTTTATCTATTGGTTATGATTTTGTATATATATTTTTGTATATCCGGTTTTGTCATGCTTCCATCTTTGGATAAGGCATGCTAGATTTGGCCCTTATTGTTTAGTGTACCTTTACTGTGTAGTGTCCCATTTGTAGGTCCACATTTGATGTAGGCAAGGAGACTATGCTGGAAGATACTTGCTGACATCGCTTTGGACTCCATTCCATCTGGACAGATGAAGATGAAGATCAGGGATTAAAGACTACAGCAACAGGCGTGCAAGATATATTCGCAGCCACCATTGCATTTACTGCTATCTATCAATGACTATTGTTCCTTGTGCTAACTAATGCTCGACTGTTTCAAGATGGAATAAATTGTAGAAGTTTAATGCTGGACTTTTTCAAGATTGAATAGACTGCAGAATATACCTTTGTATTGAATGCAGAAGTTGAATGGTTGCCTTGCATTGAATGCCGAAGTTTAAATTTTTTTTTTCTATGAAATGTTGTTCTTTCCTAGGCGAAGATAGATTGATTGAAACTTTGAATACAACTTTGTATTGAATGCAAAAGTTGGATGGTTGGAGCTTTATATTGAATGCAAAAGTTGAACGATTGTAGCTTTGTATTGAGTTCAGCATCAAAATGTTAATACAAGTAGATATTTAACTATACAATTTCCATGTTAATACGAGTAAGAATGAAAAAGGATCACTGGCCAACGTTTCCATTGATGAACACATTGCTTGAAAACATACCATAGGTCCATCACCAAACTAAACACATAGCAAGCCTAAAACGGCAACGAGTTCAAACTGTCTAAAGACATAACTTAGTTCTTCTCGTTTGCTTCGACGATAGAACCAGTTTGCTCATCCAACTTTGAGCCTTTCTCCATCAAGGCCCCCAAGTCTGAGATACTCTCACTAGCTTTATCATAAAAATTGTGCTGAGATAATATCACCCCAATCTTTTTCTTCTTGGGAAGAGGGAGTCCAGGATCGAGAGTAGATGGCTACGATGAGGTCACATTCACAATTGGTGTTGGCAACTGCTCCTCAAATTCTTCACACTCGACCTCATTCTCATTGCAAGATAAGTAATTATCCAACAATATGTCAGGTCCAGCTGTTGCTAAGGAATACTCATCGCATAGACTGCCTTGGGCACGGTATTTTCCGATAATCTCACATCCGTCATCATATAGTGGAAAGTTTTTTTTCCTTGAGTTTAGCAAATTTTGGCTTCATCTACAAATTGGAAAAATAGTTAGGTTGCACTAACATATACAAAGTTCCCTAAACTACAAATTATATGTACCTTCATCAGCTCGTTCCAGATATTCCGGCTGTCAACTATTGGTGAGTGTGTCACTGGGCCAATGGTTGTCCCACTTTGGCTAGCAAATTCACTTAAAATGTCCCGCTGATTTCTCCATACATGAATCTTATTCTCGGTATTTTTCTCTTGGACTCTGCTTCCCTTTACCAACTCGTGTATCCGTGCTGCACACCTCGGGTGGAATCCCCTCATCCATCCTGAGCTAGCTCTATATCCTTCCAGTGCAAGTTCTTTACATGCAGTGATCATTTCCCTTTCCTCATCATGGGAGAAGTATGATTTTTTCACTGTGGAGCTATGGGTGGGCCTCTTGTACGGAGATCTCCTTCCAGTTACCACAGGGCTCTTGAAGAGTTTTTTTTCCTTTTGACTTCAGAATCAGTCTTGGGGTATCATTGTGGGAAGATTCCTCTGTGTGCTCAAACCAGTCAGGGCTTTCATTTTCAGTAATCCTCATCCTATGTCAAATGTTAAAAAAAGTAGGAACAAATGAAAGTAAAGTCACAACTAAACATGAACATGAAACAACCAAGATAGCATCTTATCATAAGAATAGTCACGAATACACATGAACATGAAACAACAAATAAGATAACACCAATGTCAGTAATGTTCCAATACTTCAAACCATCATACACTTCCTACAATTAACACAAATACGCATATATCACCACTATGGTGATGTAGGTGCAGACTGAGCATCGTTGTATGCTGCTCATAATTCAACTGCCATGTTATCACACTTTTGAGTCCATGTTCTTGATGATTGAGGATTCTGACTGTATTTCTCATATTCATCAACTAGCGAACTTTGTGTCTCCTCCATCGGTGCCCCACTAAGAAGTAGTGGATCATTCGGCGTGGTGTCCATACTAAAGTTATGTACAAGCAAACGAGCTAGCATTATTTTGGTTTGTTTCCTAATGGGGTAGAATGTGGGACTACGAAACACGTCAAAATGGTTTTTTAGAATGCCAAATACTCTTTGTATGACATTTCTAGCAGAGGCGTGCCTCAAGTGGACTCCTCTGTCCGGGACCCCATCCCTTCAAGTGATACCTGGTTGATATGCATGGTGTGAGGAATCCATTGTAGTTCATGTATACACCGTCACACATAGTAATAACCTGATAGAGAATCAGTAAGGATCAGTATAGTTTACGGTCTACAAACTAGTAATACCAAAAAAATAATTTCTAACCAAAAAAACTTTTCATACCATGTGGAACATTGAGACCTGATATCCTGCTCAAAGCATCACTCAGGACCCACAAATCAGCAGCCGAACCTTCCCAGCCAGCGAGCATATACACAAATTTACCATTTGCGTCACAAACTCCGACCACGTTAGTTGCTAATGTACCTTTTCTCATCCTATATCGAGGCTGGTCTTCTGACTGTGCATGGATTGGTATGTACATACCATCCAGAGCACCCAAGCACCCCTTACACATACAAAGAAAAAATTGTTAGCAGTCAGACTGTTGTTAGCATAGTAGAATTGTGTGGCATTACGGTTACCTGGAAACAACTCCACCATTTTTCACTGCATTTCATATCTACCGATTTAGGGAAAATTAAGAATCTATCCTTTAGTTTGATCACAGTGTTTAGAACCTCATGGAAGATAGCACTTATTGTTTGGCCGCTATTTTGAAAATCTTCTTGAAGGATCCTATTTTTCTGGCGGTGTGTTAATGTACGAAGAAAATTGGTAGTCTTCTCGTGAACTGAAACATATTGAAAGTCCTTTAGTCCACCCTCTACTCTTAGCATTCTACAAAGCTCGGTGAGTGTGTTCTTGTGCATCCCGAGATTGTGGAAACAATCTTTTTTTTTTTTCCTTTTTGTTAGTCTTTCCCAAAAAAAGCCATTTGCTCAAATATTTTATCAAGAATCAAGTACTTTGGTGGGGGCATTGCGCTTTCGTTTCTATTTTGTTGTCGCATACACCTCTTGCTGCACCAATCCCATAAGGACCTACATAACAATCCTTAACAAATTGAACAAGACAATAAACTTTCTACAATCCATGACGATATTGAAACCCTAAAAACACTATTCTCCAACTACTGATACCAAATTCCAACACAGTATAGATCACCAGGTATAGATGTAATCTCAACAATCAAGAACACTAGAACAAAAAAAAACCAGTAACATGAATTCATGCCACTTCTCCTTCAACTAGGAGATACAACCCAAGTATTGGAGAATTAAATAAAATTCAAACATTGATATAAAATACATGAATTCACACCGTTGTCCATGAAATAAGAGATACAACCCTAGGATTACATACAACCCTAGATTTGGTAAATCTAATAGAAAACAAATATATCAAAAAATATGCAAGTGGGAACTTGAAATCACATCACTGTTCATGAACAAAGACAAAAAAATATGAAGAAAGGTTACCTTTTCCGTATTCTCAACTATGGCACCACAAACGGAATGATGAACATGCAAGAACGATTTCTGGAAGACGAAAGACAAGTTCTCAACAACGGGAGAAGAAATGAAGTGTTGGAAGACGGAAGACGAATTATCACCAGCGGGAGAAGAGATGAATCAGCGGAAGACAAACAATGATTTCTGATTTTTGAAACCCTGGAGAGGAATTGAAACGGCGAGGAAAGAATCGAAGAGGAGATTTTGTCGATAGTGGGAAATATATAAGGGGCCATTTTAAGACGGTCGACAGGATTACATGACCAATTTACAATTCAAACAAAGTTATCTGGATTGAAAACCCGGAGGAATGCGGCCATAGTAATGGATCACAGGATTGTAATCCTTCGACCCGAAAAAAATGGGGTACCAAATAGATTGTGCGTGTGTATTACTATAGGATTCCTCTGATTATCCCTATTTATCATGCTACCAAACTGGTCCTTAGGGTTTTGTAATATATACAATGGTTTTGTGGATAGTTTAGTAAATTACCACGTTATTTAATGACGTAAAATAAATATCCGACAGTTATCCAATGTTATCAAACAATCAATTTTACAAATTATAATGTATGTACCAAATACCATGTTCTGTACTTTCCAATCCTGTACGAACATAAGACTTTATCAAAAAAAAATGTTCGTCCTGTTGTAATCTAAAGAATCTGCGAGAGAAAAAAAGAAGATGTTAGAACTCTTATCAAAATTATGTCTATTATTTTCATTAAACTTCTATATATAGAGAGGTTTAGGACTGGGAGTTACAAAATACGTAAATATTGAAACGGTCACAATCAATACACATTTATATACAATTATGTGCATTTACAACACTCCCCCTTAATTGACCAAATTTAAAGGATACATACTTTTGTAATCTCCTTTATTATGGATCTTTTATGGTCCTCTCATTGAATTCTTCTAGATTCAAGAGTATGCCAAAGTTGACTCGTTAAAACCTTGCTTAGGAAAAACCTTGTGGGAAAAAATTCTAAGCGAAGAAAAAAGAGTACAACTGCGCATTGTTTCTCCTCCTCAAAAGTATGTTTCAGACATCTCATACCAATACTAGATACAATTTATTAAAATACAATTTTACGTAATGGCTTCGTAAATAAATCTACTAAATTTTCCTCAACCAAACGCATTCTCTGTACGTTTCATGTATTGCAATAATCTCTGAGTGGCTGGATGATGTGGCCGTCAATGTCTGATTAGTAGATCTCCATAAAATCGCAATACTACCATAAATGAAAACATATTTGGTCTGAGATTGTCCCTTGTGCGGGTCAGAAAGATAACCTGCATCTGCACATCAATTAATTGTGGTTCTATATCATGGTTATAAAATAATCTCAAACTTGGAGTGCCGCTTAAAGAGAATGTGCTTGATATCATTCCAATTGGCACTTTATAACACTGAATTATGGTACTTGGACCGAGTATCTCTTGTACGGAATAGATATTTCTTTGGGTTTAGTGACCTTACCACCATGGGTGTAGATAAGGAATGTGAATGTTACATGGGAAAGTTCTTCAGGACTTTCTCTCAATATGTTGTTTGATGCACAAATATTCCTTTTGAGACATGCTCAACATGTAGCCCAAGATAAAATCTCGTTTTGCCAAGATCTTTCATCTCAAATTCATCTTTTAGATGTGTTGCAGGTTGGCTGATCTCTTCTGGAGTCCCAATAAGATTTAAGTCATCTACATAGACTGCAACTATAGCAAAGCATATGTGCTTTTCTTGATGAATATATACGGGCAAATTATATCATTAGTATATCTTGTTTTACATGGTATTCACTCAGTCGATTATATCACATCCGATCAGATTGTTTTAACTTGTATAATAATTTTTGAAGTTGAATGGAGTAGATATTCTTCTTTATGCCACAAGATGTTGCAGTCATCTTAAATTCTTCTAGGATTTTCGTACAAATTTCTTTATCGAGTGGCCCATACAGATGTGCTGTAACAACATCCATCACATCTTCAATTTTTAGATGATGTTAAACTAACCAAAAATTGGAATGTAATTGCATCCATGACCGGAGAATATGCCTCCTCATAGTCAATCACAGGTTTTTGGGAGAAGCATTGTGCAATAAGGCGCGCTTTGTAGTGCTCAATTTTATTATGTTCATTTTTTTCCGAAAAAATACTCACTTATATCCAACAGTCTTAACACCATTGTGTGTTTGAATAATGGAACCGAAAACTTCGAGCGAGCTCAACTTTGATTCTATCGCTTCTTTCCACAATGGTGTTGACATTCTTCGACGGAGTATGGTTCTATTTAATCTTCATATTTGGTGAGATCATATATGCCTAACATTAGAGATCATTATGATTCACATTTTCTAGTGGGCCTTTTTTCTTTCGGGAAAATTTGTCCTTGGCACTAACGAGTTTATCACGCTTCATGCGTTGTATAGATTCATTTGTCGCTTTGTTGATATTTTGTCCTTTTGGGACATCAATCCTTATAGGGGCATTGATAATTGGTATGTGAGATTTTACAACCAATTGACCGTCTGTGGATGCATCCGGTAATTGATTTTTGATATTTTGCAAATGATTATCATCCTTTTGAACTTCTAGTTCACACCCATTTGATCACAGATCAAGATGGGATAATTTCTTGGTTATGCCATAGTATGTTCCTTCGTGCTTCTGGCACATATTTTGCTCCTCCTAATAGTTGGAAGACAGACTCATCAAAATGACAATCGTTAAAAATATGCCATTTGAGCTTTGCTTTGTATTTTGCTTTGAGCTTTGATTTGAGTTTTCAAAATAATATTATGAAAATTTCCATAATAAACTTTAATCATAAGATATCATCATGTAATAATATTTCTTGTACCATAAGTGACGGAACATCAAATGACAATATCATTTTAAGATTCTGAAAATTTTATTTCATGGAAATAAAGATAATACCAAATAGACCATAATCACGTAATGGAAGCATAATTTTCAATTTCTGAATCATATCTTACACATAAGAAATCATATCTTACGTTTATTATGTAAGTTAATTACCATTAAAAAATACGTAATATATTATCTTACGTTTCATATGTAAGTTCATCCAAAAGTGCATTTCTTACGACTATGTGCAGTGCAGAGTGAACTCTGCACTATTTCAAAATGTATTCATAATATCAAAAATGTTTCGAAATAATCAAAATTCAAAAATTAATTTCAAAATTATAGCATAGATTTTTTTCATGACTGCCTTTTCATAAAATATTTTGCTTAAGTTTCAAACCAACCATTATTTCTAATCAAATGTTTTGCTTCCGTGTTTGATTTATTACTAATCAAATCAGTCATTTCATGACAAGTTGTTTCAAAAAATAAAACGTTTGCTTCCATTTCAATCATGCAATATAACTGACAAAAATTGTCAACAGACCTCAATCGATTTTATTTTTTTTTCCATTATCAATCTCCAAAGAAATATTTACTTTTCACTTCTTTACTAATTTCTCACATTCGTAGAGAGCAATTGAAAACTGATTCTTCCAAAAGAATTTATGATGCAATAAATTTGAATTGACAATTTACGGGATCATAATAATATTATATATATAGGTTAAAACTCTTGTGGCGTTATAATGTCAGCCACTAACATTTGCATTTGCATTTGCATTGGTGGTGTTCTTTCCAATTATTATACTTCTTTTAGAACATTTTTTTTTTGGAACATTAATATTTCATAAATGCCGGAATTCATAAATCCTGGTATAACCCAATATCTCAAACTCAAATAACACTCTCCAAACCCAATGTCAGGTCCAACCCGAGACAAATAAACCAACACCCTGCTCCCAGCCCAACAAAATACATCTAGCCCAATACCATACTTTCCTAGCCTAACATTATCTCAAACTCATCTCGTTAAACACCAATGGAAATAGGACACCCAAATGGGACATGTGGCAGCTTATCCTCACTCTAAGACACATGCAAAGTGTGAAGATGACATGTGTCTCCATTTTTTCCTACATATAGGGCAAATAACTTGGAGAATAGGAGGCCAATTTGATCTCTCTACAAAATGTTGTTAGTTCTTATCCTTTGTATCCAATAATAAATCAATAATTCTCTTGCAAATTTAATTTGATTGATAAGCATAATTTTGTGCTACATCAAATCCCACATAAAAATGCTAGCATTTAGAATTCATAAAATGCTAGAATTCATAAATACTAAATATAATTCTTATGTTTTTGAACAGAGGATCTTAGATTTAGAGGTGCATACCCACTTGTTTATCTATCGTGTATGTAGGTAATTTGCATATCATGTATTCTATTGCTGCATTTTTCAAATAAGCCATCTTTCAACTATATGCTTGACTAATTTTTCATTATGAGGTCATCATTTGATGAAATGCCATTTTTATTTGGTTTTTGATAAGCAGACGAGGGGCCAAAAAAAATCAAGAAACTATGGCAAGTCAATGGGTTATCTAGATTAATGAAAATCTACTATACACTGACAAGATGTAGGGGTGGTCAAAAAACCGATACCGAATACCGATCGGTACGTATACCGAATACCCGATATTAATCGGGTATTCGGTATATCGGTACGGGATCGGAAATAAAAAATAATCCTGATTCGGTATTCGGTATTCGGTAAGATTTGGTTTTCCCGAATTACCGAATTTTTTTATAATAAAAATGATTATTAAATTAAACAAACAATTATCAGACAGTTAGATTAAGTTAAATATTTAATTATTTTATTACTAATTACATAAACAATTAAATAGTTTTCCAAAATAATCTAAATTCTAATCTCATTCTGTCTGAACCCTAGCGAGCGAAGTAGCGACTGCAACTTATTTGGAATTTGGTCGAACTATGAATGGTCATTAGTTAAACGAATTTGGTTTAATGGTTTTAGTTGGTTTTGTTGTAATAGACTTGTAGTTTGTTTCATTGTTTGTGTAATGTGTTTAGTTGGTTGAATGGTTGAATGCTTGCTTACTGAAGAGGTTATTTGAAGTCCAGGAAACCAATCTTTATTTGAAGTCCAGCCTTTGCATTGCCTACATGTTAATCATTGCATTGCTATTCTATTTGCTTACTGAAATGGCATCACGGAACTTGCTTGTTGTAATAATTAAATTTGCAATGCAGCATTGCTTACTGAATTCATTAATTATTCCTAATATGCATTTATGATTCTTGGCTTAGTGACAGTATTTACGTCTTTTACTCTTTTATTGAGTATTTTTGTTGAATGTTGTTGATTTTAATTTTTATTTTAACTGAACTTGGAAAACGGTAATCCGGTAATCCGGTATTTTACCGAATTACCGAATTACCGAATTATCGAATATCGAATTAGATCGGTAATTCGGTAATTCGGGTCAGGAACGGTAACCAATTTTAAATACCGAATTTAATCGATTCGGTATCGGAAATGCAGAATACCGATCGATATTCCCGATTGACCACCCCTAGACATATGGGCCCCACCAGATATTTGAGCCTCTTATGAGGAATGGTAGCATTGTCTAGGAAGCTGATCATCCAAAACTTAGTACGGTATCGCTACCTGGGTGCTTACCAAATCGATTATGGATTAATTCTGAACAAATTCAGATTCTTTTGATACATTCGAAATATTTCCTTCTAACTTCGTGTTATTAAGAAAAAGGAAATGTTGTTCGTCAACACTTCCATTTCACCCAATCCGTCTAGCCAGAGCATTTAAAATAATACCAAAAATGCTCTAAAGCAAAAACCACCTAATTGTTCCTATGAACAATTCCTTGCCCCAAAATACGTTTGGAAGTATGTGTTACTACGTGTTTTTGCATGAATATGTTTCAAAACATAAAAGTTAGGTAGTCTTAGGAAATTATGGTTATGTAGGACGTGATGATTACGAGCTTAGCGATATTTTCAAATGAAATATATAACCACAATTTCTCAAAGAACACCTAATTCAATATTGTGCCTAATGTCCTTCTTCGAATATACTTGCAGAAATGGCACCCCAAAGCATGATTAATGATCTATCCTCCACTGATAAGTTGACTGGAACAAACTATGACATATGGTCTAGGAAGATTCAATATCTCCTGCATGAAAAAGATGTCCTTGACTACATCATAATTGATCAACCACTTGAAACGGATCCAACCTATGCGACATGGGATAAAAAGGATCGCAGTGCACGCTTTGCTATGCTGTACTGTATGCACGACGATCTTCTCAGCCTATATGATACTGAGCCAATGGACAAAATCATATGGGATAAACTAAAGAAGAAATATGGTCAGACATCAACAACAATGATTCGTTCTTTGCATCTGCAATGGCTTCAGTACAAAATCGATTCGACTCGACCTGTACTTGACCATCTCCACATTCTGAGAGCCATGCTGCGCGATCTTGAGACAGGCAGCATCAAGATTTCTGAATATGAGCAAGTCAATAATGTGATATGTGCATTACCTGACGAAGCAGGGGACAGAAATTGGACAACTTTTAAAACATTGATGTCCCACGACCTGACCCTCAAAACATTTGCTGATACAACCAAACACATTGAGTTAGAGGATGAACGCTTACGAGCTTCAACCCCACCTACTAAGGCATTTGTCGCTCACAGCAGCAACACCAAAAGAAACAAACGCCCTAGCAAACCAACAAAGAAAGCTCACAAACCGTGCCAACGTCAAGCAATAACTAAACAACCTAAGGGAAAGGCCCGCAAGAACTTAGCGCATGTGAAGTGCTATAACCGCGGCAAGAGAGGTCAATTTTCTCGGGACTGCACCAAGCCTCAAAAGGTACCTTCGATCCCTTGCAACCCCCATTCATACGGTTGCTCTCACGCATTAGTTGCTAATCCATTTCCTAAATGGATTGTTGATTCAGGAGCGAGCCAATACGTAGTTAACGACCGTGACGGTTTTGTTGAGTTTCATCGTTGTGGCACCGGAACACGAAGCGTAACAATGGGGAATGACAGTCATGAAGATGTCATTGGCATTGGCACCAACAAACTCTAGTTTCATTGCGGAAACACAATGCTATTACACGACACAATTTATGTGCCAGGTGTTCTCTGTTGTCTAATTTCAGTTGTTACTATGATACGTTTAGGTTTTTCATTCTATTTCAGTCCTCGAGACCTTAAAATACTTTACAGAGACGATTTGTTTGGATCCGGATCTTATAAACATGATTTTTGTGTTCTTGATATGGATGATTTCTTTATTACTAGTAATGATTCAACAATTGCAATTATTTCCAATAACAATATCCCTTCGAAATCCACTAAATAGCACGCTAGATTTGGCCACATTGGTCAAGATCGGTTGAATAGACTAGCTAAGTGCGTTCAAACGATTCGTAACCGAAGTCGAGTAGTTGGAACGATGAGTCAAGGCTCTTCAAACTGACCGAGGTCACGAGTACCTGTCGGAACTGTTCCTAGGGTTCTGTGATGAAAAGGGCATAGTAAGGCAACTTACTATCCCTTACAACCCACAATAAAACGGTGTTGAGGAGAGAAGGAACTGCACCTTGCTTGACATGGTTCGATCCATGATGGCGTAAGACAATCTTTCAGTTAACTTTTGGGAGATGCGTTGCTTACGGCAACCTACATCCTCAATCGTGTACCAAGCAATAGCGTTCCCACCACTCCATATGAGCTATGGACTGGTCGGAACCCATCTTGGATCATTTATGACCATGGGGCTCGGCAGGCTACATGCACAATCTTGCCCATCAACATGGCAAACATGGTCCACGTGCAACCAAAAAGGTGTTTATCCTTTACCCCGAACATTCCAAAGGCTATGTAATGTTTAGTGAACACCCAAATGGCGGCATGACCGAAATGGATAGCCGGAATGTAGAATTTCTAAAAGATCAATTTTCCACTATCGGCGATATCAAACAGGATGGCCCTCTGTATGAGTTACCTGAGGACCACTTACCGACTCTTGGTGTGAGGGAGAGTATGTTTCACCATTCCAGCCAGACCAGTATAATTCCACTCATCCAGGATGAACACTTGCCAACCATGGGCCCGCATGATAGAGCGGTAAGTCCTCCACCAACCATGCTCAACGAGAATCCCATTCAAACAGAGAGGTAAGTCCTCAACCCCTATGCCTAGGAATGAGATCGGTTCTCAAAACCAAGGCTATGACGACATGATTACAAACCTCATGAACCAATGGGTTACTGGGAGCAACGCTAATCATATCGCCAATCCCACGAGCCAAGGGAATAGTGGGAGCCAATCCTTGTTAAGGCAAGAGGAATATCCTGTTCTTCGAAGGAGCGAACGCGGAAGAATTCCCCGGCGATATTTTTAGATCGAGGAAAACGTATTCTTCTGTACCCGTTTAGAAATTGAAAAGCCCACATCTTATGATGAGACAATGGACTCAGCCGATAAAAAAAATGGCTAAGTACCATGAAGGAAGAGATGATCTCAATGCACACAAACGAGGTTTGAAAACTTGTTGATCCACCGCGATGCCAAAAACCAATCGGATGCAAATGGGTATTCAAGGTTAAGCGTGATGTTAATGGATCGATCGATAAGTTCAAAGCCCGACTAGTGGCAAAAGGCTCTATCCAAATCAAGGGTATAAACTATGAAGAGACTTTTTCTCCTATGGTGAGAATTGCCTCAATTCGCCTACTTCTAGCACTGGTCGTCCATCTGGATCTCGAACTATTCCAAATGGACATAAAGACTGCATTTCTCAATGAGAAACTTGAGAAGGAGATATACATGGATCAACCTGCTGGGTTCGTCTCAGCATAACAAGGTGACAAAGTGTGTCGTCTTAAAAGATCCATCTACGGTCTCAAACAGTCTTCTAGACTATAGTATTTTGCTTTCATGAAGCTATAATTCGTATGACTTAACCATGATAGACAAAAACCATTGTGTATATGTCTCAAAAACAAAGGAATGGATCATGTTCCTTTCCTTATATGTCGATGACATATTACTGGCTGGAAACAACATGGAGTCGATCAACGCCATTAAACAACGGGTGTCCTCTGTCTTCGAGATGAAGGACATGGGTGAAGCTAGGTTCGTCCTAGGAGTTAAGATATGCAGAAATCGTCCTAAGAGAATGCTGGGTTTGTCCCAGCAAGCATACATTAATAAAATCTTAGAACGATTCAGGATGCATTACTCCAAGCCCGTTGATACTCCATTTGAAAAAGGTCTGGCACTAAGCCTTGATCAAAGTCCGAAAATGGATAAAGAAAGAGAAGAAATGAGCACCGTCCCCTATGCTAGTGCCATAGGAAGCTTGATGTACGCCATGTTATGTACGCGGCCGGACATCTGCTATGCAGTTGG
>JAOWBN010067829.1:0-20590 GCA_028565015.1 Pinguicula moranensis
GGTCAGGCTTTAGCTAAGTGGTCAGGGGCGGATACTGTATCAACACTTTGTGTACATATTGTTAATACAAATTTGGCCTTTCAAAAAAAAACAATGCAGAAATCCTTGCAATTGATGAAATAAGTCGTGAATGCATCTGGTTAAGGACCATAACCCAACATATTCGTGAAATGTGTGGTTTGAAGAAAAAAAAGGACATCCTAATTATTTTGTATGAAGATAATGCAGCTTGCATTGCTCAATTAAAATAAAGTTTCATTAAAGAAAATAGAATAAAATATATATCACCCAAATTTTTCTTTACACATGACCTTCAAAAAAAGGATGATATCAATATCCAGCAAATTCGATCAAGTGATAATATGACAGATTTGTTCTTTAAAGCACTATCTACTGCAATTTGGATCGGAATTAATAAACTCAAAGATGTGTCCATTATGGGAGGTGATAAAATCATGCGCTCTTTTTCCTTCACTAGGATTTTTTCATAGTTTTCTAATAAGGTTTTAACGAGTCATGATATGATGGACATTTAAAGGGGAATATATGGCGTGAATGCTCCAATGTCCCAACGACGAAGATTCAATTTGCAAGATAAATTGTTTAATGTTAAATAATATTAAAAATTTTAAAGGCATGATACGTGAATTGTCATTCCTTGTATCAATGTACATAAGAAAAAAAGAAAGAAAAAACGAGAAAAAAAACTTTGATATTGTTTGAAAATTCATTTGATCATACATACAATATTTATTACTTTGTTTACACAGTTTATTGTAACTCATAACACTTTCGTAGTTTTCAAGTTGATCACAATACAAAAGTTCTATCATGAACTATGGGATCAATCTTTATCTAAAAATCAATTGCATAATCTTATACATAAGAATCCATATGTTGATTTGATTGCATGAAATTTCAATCCTGACTGAATAAGTATATATGACCAAACCAATCATATCATATATCTCCTCAACAAGGCCCTAAAATATTAGGGATGAAAGGAGAAGCTACTTTCTCATTTTCTGATAGTCCAACTCTGATGAGTAGATTATTTGCAGAATTTACTCAGGAAAAGTTCCGGTGAACCGAATGTGGTCCAATGTACAACGTAAGCCGTACTTATTCACGGCGGCCATGGCGGTTCTGTACCCTCCTCCGTACGCCGGAGAAGCATCGTGTGCAATCTGATGCATGAAAAATTCTCCAAGCTTAGTCTCCATGCTGGACTTGCCACCTTTTTTGGATGATGGTCGAGATGATGATGATGTCGATGATGATGCTCCCAGTGACCATGATGACGACGATGATGATGGCATGTTTCTCGATTGCGGGATCACCTCCGATTCGAGCCACATGTGTGAGAGTACTTGGCAGATGCCTTCTTCAACTTCAGGCCTCAGATTACGGTAGTCTGCAAAAATCGCATATGATGGTTGGTGTCCAAATGTAGAGGAAACAGTTCAACACCCGTTATTAGAAAATTTGGGGATGCTCCCCAATATGTTCAACTCTTTAAAGAAGAATGCATTACCATTGAGACGCAACCATCCATGCATCAGCTCGTGTGCAAGGATTGCTCCTGTCAGCAATCTGCAGAAACATAGTTTTTGATCGAGCGTGTACATGGATCAGAAAAAGTATTGTTTTGATGTAACAGCAAGCTTTTCTAAGTGAGTGGTGAGAAATGGAGATTTGGACATTACCTCGGGAGGCCATACAAGACGAGAATGGCTGTAACTTCACACCTTCGAGTAAGCTTCTGGGGTTGTGTCCTGATTCCTACGAGTCCACGTCGCTCTATTCTCGGTCTTCTCAATACCTAGATGTTTGTCAGAAGACATTGTGAAGAGTATTAGCACAAATAACTTCATCTACATCGAAAATGGCAAAAAAATTGTCTAGTTATACAATGTTGTCTGTTAAGGTCGTGATTGTGTGAGGCAGTAGAGGCAGATACTACTTCGAAAATAACGTAGTTTTGGAACAAAGAAACTAGCACATAGCTTACCAATAAGAACCGGCAAAAATGAAAGAGCAGGGGAGTGATGGTAGAAAGCTTACACTAGTAACCGTCTGCTCTTCAGAAAGGCATAAGCCACGAGTTTCAGGCATGTGATGGAAGCCCTGTGAAAAACATTATGTTTCAGAAGATTCGTCTTAAAAACGATCCAACTCGAGGAAGGCAGGAAGATCCTTACATGTTTCTCTCCTTCAATGGCTTCATTAAGGGCTTGCCTTTCGACAAGGAGCATTGGAATCTGCTGATCGATTCGCATATTCATTCCTTCATAATAGTCTCTGATGGTGTGATACAGTGGTTGACAGTCACCAGTATCCATTATAGCCGACTCCATGCACTCTAAACATATGCTACGCCCATCTCCAAGTGATATATATCTAACATTCCATGACTTCAGGAGAAAAAGAAGCGAAACTAATGTTCATGGACTGTCTCAGTTCAGTATGAAACAAAAACAGAGAGAAGGCGGAAGCGTAAACCTCCAAGCGTTCACAACTACAGCATCTTGCTGTATTGTCATGTTCGTGCGAAGGGCAGTACTTTTGAGACCAGAATGGGTGGCAACGGTACTCGATCAAGCCAACTCCATTAGTAGGGATCTGGGAATGTAAATTTCTATTGTTAGAGATCATCGTATGGTGAGAAGGAAAGGTCTAAAAAAATTGAGGTTACATACAAATTGAAAGCAGACTTCACATTTGGGATGAGTGAGCTCTTTGAAACAGGACTTGTGGTAAGTGTCTCTTCCCATCAAGGAGAACTTAAAACAAAACAATAGTAATAAAGAACTAGAAAATTTCAGATCCAAACCATGAAAAGCCACAGAAAATGAGACGAATAAAAGGGTAGAACCTCATGTTCAGTAATAGGGTAGCCACAGGCATGACAACGAAAGCATTCTGGATGGAAGCACATTCCCATGCATCCCAGATAATTTCCATATCCAATTTCACGTTTGCAACCACCACATATTCTGTGAATCATGGCCAAGAAAGTTTACACGATCAGCTTTAGACTTTGTCTTCATGGAGTATATGGAAATGTTAATCATAAGCAGCGTCCTAAAAATTTAAGGCCTGATCGACTGAAATTATGCTCCAGAGTGAGAACAAATTCTTCAGAGGATATTTGGATGAATGCACTTTACGTGTACTAGAATGTAGAAAACAGCCGTAAACAAGGCTATACTTTTATCTGTCATTTTAAAATCACAAAAGAAGTTCAATGTCTGCACAACTTAACCAGTTTTCACAAAGGCACATGGTGAACAGCCCAACATATAAACGCTGATCAAGCAAAGCAATATTTACAGAAAATAAACTACCTAGAGCCCCTCGAATAATAATCTCTAGGGGCATATGGAGGAAACGGCGCTGAGTTGAAACTATCATGAAATCTCCTTGCTAGATCTTCCTCATTATCTGTTCTAAATCTGTATCCTGTAGATTATTTGTCCAGTCTCTGTCATGGTGACTAAGGAAGGATTGAACGTCATGGAGATTTTCCCAGAAAGGAAGACAGAAAATTTACCATTTGGTTTCCTCAAGTCCTCTGCCAGAGATAGAGCAATTGCACGATCCAGTTCCTCTTTTTCTTTGCTGGTCCGAGAATGGTCATCCTGAGGAGGTTTTACAAAGTCTGAAGTATCAAGAAAGCAAGACAAGTTCCAAAACGATTGAACTAACATGCAGGAAAGTATTACCTCAGAAGATCATAGAGAAAAAAATTTAAACACGAGTTTTTCTTAAATATATCAGTCTTTTGCTTGTTCAGGATTCCTAAGTAGAGAGGAGGTTAACAAAGGTACTAGGATCAGGTGACCAATAATGGCTCAATGACAGCATCAGGCTATCCGCAGCGGCATTAGTAACACTTCAAGAACTTCAAATTATAGTATTACAGTAATGACTACTTGATAACAAGCTGGATATGTTTCCTTAAGTTCTTTTACAAGGTAAAGAAGAGAAGAGATGAAGAATATGAATGATACAAAGTTAAATCTTTGAATTGATATCTCCATGAATGCTCAATGTGTGTTCTACCTAATCACAAAGGATGAGATCCTTCAAGATCCATACCATTCCAACATTTGCAGAGATAGTTAAGACTATAACTGCCAAATGAACATGACACTGGTTTTCGAAAATGGAAATGTGCTGGCAATTATTCTGACTTAGAACATAAACAAGGCCTGCTTTTGTAGCTATAATCCAACTATGATGTTCAATTGCTTATAACCAACCATTTGTGAAGAACATCAAGTGCAAGCGAGATCTACCCGAAAAATTAATAACCAATCACCTTGAAGAACTTCATACAATGAACTTTACTCGGCCAACATTAAAGGCGTATTCATGTACTTTAAAAAGCAAGAGGTTGAAGCATGAAACAAGGATCAGTACCAATGATCTGATTGGAGCATGCCAAACCATATTCTCGTCACCGAAAGACTGAGCTTGCTCTTCACCTGTTGCAAGTTCCCTATTCCCAGCCCCACTTTTGAAAAGCTTACTAAGCCATTTCATAAATCTTGACTTCCTCTCTGTGTACGAAGAAACAACATATCCTGTTTAATCCCCACAAGCATCTCACATCATTTCACTCATGTAACGCATATCCAATCTTTATGATTTTAAACAAAACCCAAACACGGGATCACGAGCAATCATAAGCACCAAAACTGAGAAAATAGATACTCAGATATTTGAATGGGAATTGAGCGAGGCGTGCACACTCACAATGAGAGACTTGGTTTTACACATATCAAAAGGAAATACAAGGTACCCATCAACTAAATTACAAAGGATGCCATAGACAAAGAAAAGGTATACACAGAAGTACAGGAAGGATCACCAAATAAAAAGCTCAAAGACAAATCTTGACCCAAGCTAATGAAAATACAACAAAAATTATCAGGTGGGCACCAACTAAAAAATCACATCTTCATATCAAAAGGTGAAAGACATACCATAAATGCAAGCCTGTGAGAGGTGGTTGATATTTGAAGAAGAAGACATGAGCCAGTAATGCAAGTTTATGTATAGGAGGAGGTTTTCCGGGTTGAGAAGGAGGCGAAAAGGGAAGGTCTGAAACGGTGAAAAGGACTAAGAGAGATGAAGAAGAGGAGAATGGAAAAGGAGGGAGAACAAAAAAGAAGAATGGCATCACTGATAAAGCTAAGTGTTTCGAGGAGAAAGAAAGGGGGAAAGAAGGAATATCTGATGAGGCAAGAGATTCTTGGCTTGGGGAAAGAAATGAAGAAAGCGAATGGAATAAGAATCAGAGAGATTGAGGAGGTGAATGGGGGAAAAGGGGGGAATACGCAGAAAGGAGAAAGCAGAGGCCTGAGGCTATGCAGTTTGGACGGCTAAGAATTAAAAGTTTGAGTAAAGAACACAACACAGTTCTAGACCTCACATCACAAAGCTCAATCCAGACTGGAGCTTAACCATGGAATATATACATATGCATGTACAGCGTACTGTACAGTACACACATAGGTGTCTGCATTTCTGCCTCCATGGGTGTCTGGAAATATTTTGCTTCTGACCGAAAGTGTCAATGCCGACAACCGTGGACCATATGAAAGGAACCAAGTGCGGACAAACAAATGGAGTTGTTTTGAGATTAGCCATTTGTCAATACACTATCCATCCCAAAATGAACACAATGTCGACAAACATGGACCTTTATCTAGTTCTCTTAAAGAAGGGAGACAAAACTCAAAAAGACAAATCTTTTTTTTTTATCGGATTCACCAAAATCTTAAGACTATATTTGCTCAGCAACAAAAAAGAAATCCAACGAAACCCCACAAAAACATTCTCTGGAAGCTGCTTATTATCATAAATTTCAAACTCACTAAATGCCACTTCCATAAAATAAGGCATTCTACCCATACCATGTGTGTGCTGTGTGACGATGCACACACAGGTGCACCCACTGCATACACAGCGCACACAACGGCACACACTGCGCGCACACAGGTTAAGGGTTTATCGATTATTCAAGAAAGGCAACAGAGTTGTGTAAAGTTGTATTTTAGGGTTATTGCAATGGTTTTATGTAAATTTAGATTCCAGGAGATTGTTTTGGAGTTGGGATCTCTCTCCAAGAGTTGAAGTTTATTTTTGATGTGCGGGACTAGCCAGAGGCGAAAACTTCCATTTCTTGGAGCTAATGCTTGGTTGTCACCTGGACTCTAAGATTGTCTCTAGAAGGACCTGCCGTATTGAGGACAATATGGAAAAACTCTATGCTTCGTAGAGCTGAACATCTGAGTAAAGGACGAATTGAACTTCCACAATTCATCCTCGAGGCTCGAGCTTCAAACTGTATCACGTGAAATCGACAACTCCAAACACGTATCCATTCACCAGGTACACCTGATCCAGAACTCCCTGAATGTCTTCTCTCTTAAAAAGAAGTTGAGTTCCTCATTGAACAACCTCGTAGTCGTAGCTCGTTCAAGATGCGATTAATAAATAATATGCTGCTAAAAACTTTATCCAAAAAAAAATATATCCTGCTAAAATGCCTAGCCTGGAGGGACAAATTTGGTAGAGTCGTAATATTGATATAAAAAAAGTCAAAAGATATTATCAAGTCCACGTGGCTAGTTAAGAGTCTCCTAACTAAACCAAAGCACTTATGGTAAAACAACACAGAAATGATATAGCGCATGAATTTGTGGGCAAGATGGTGGGCTTAACGTGTTTAACACTAATTCACATGTGTTTAACACTAATTTCAATCGTATATTTAATGTAAACACGTGGGGCCACTATTCTTGTGATATTCGTGCGCACAAATTCGTGCATTATATCATTTCTCAAAACAACATACCCTCAAATAAGGGGATCGAGCATGGTCCCCATATTTTTAAAACTAATTATTAAGTAATAGCATGCACGGCCTACCCATTTTTTGTATTTTTATTAATTTTTTAACTATTTTTTATGTTTTTAATATTTTTTTAATATTTTTTTACTTTTTAAATAATAAAACGAACGGGCCGATCAAACTTTTGAACCCGCACTGGCCCTTTTTGGAAAATGGGCGGGCTCATCTCGCCTATTTTTCACACAAGGCCCGCCGCCGCCCATTTTTTAACGGGCGGGCAGGTCTGCTTAGCCTGCCCCGTTTGCCAACCTCTATTCCCTGCTAAAATTGAATTGGGTTATCCTATCCTCAAATATTTTTTTACTCAGGTACCTAGTGAGCTATTTAAACCGAAAAAATAGATAAAATACTTATAAAACTTGTAATAATTAACTTTCAAAAAAAAACACATAGGACTCTTGTCGCCTTCGTTGCCCGCCAACCTCAGCCACAATGCCCGGCGCCATGCTGTCTCCAGCAAGTTTCAAGATATTATAAATGTAATGAATGTTATATAAAGTACAGAAGAAACCTTTCAAAATTTCAGAGGCAAAGTTTCAAGATATTGATATTCCTTACATGAATGCCCATTGTTGGTCAAATACAGATCGTGATAGAAAGGATCCTATCGCATTGGACCATTACTATCAGATTAACATATTTAATGACTGCATTTTGTAGGAGATAAGTCTCCGTTTGATAAACAACAATGGAGTTAAGATTAAGTTTAGCAAATTAGTTGAAAGTTTAGAGATTGATATATGTTATTTGATATTGGCGTTATTTGCAAATTAGTTGAAAAATTTTATCCAACTGATTTTATAAATCAATAGCAACTTCATCTCAAATATTAGTTGTAACTTTTTTAAAATCGATAGCCGAAAGAGTAAAATTTTGCAAATCTTTTAACGATGTAAGTTGATTCGACTTGTTTTAACTTTTTTAGTTTCTACCACAACATATACCCATGCATTTTTTGCTATGAAAATTGTGAAAAATAAAACTGCGAAACAAATGGAAGATAAGTTTTTATCTAGTTCATTATTAGTCCATTTTGAAAAAGAAATACTTCAATCTTTGAGTGTTGAGTCTATTATTGATTAATTTGTAAAAATAGTATGATGTAGATGTCAATTTTAATGAGATTATGATATTTTTATTTTACTTATTTGGATTATTGGATGATAACTTGATGAAAATACTTTTTTTCATTACAATTTTTTATTTTGAATCATTGGTCATCTTTTTCTCCTTATTTAAATCATTACAAATTACATTGCAGATTGAATTGAACCGACCCAACCCATTTTGATTAAACTTGGAGATTTTGTATCCCCCTTACTTCATGGCTCCGCTCCCATCTCAAATCATTCAACCAACTTTTGTCACAAAATACCAAGTTATAAATTGTTGGAGTATAACTTTCTTGTGTATTTCTTTCACTGTTTTGCAGGTACAATTATAGAGGAGACGGATCAGAGTTCATATGGTAAGAATCTTCAATTGTGATTCTTACCATTTACAATGTTGGACTCTAATCCATGATTTAGGCTAATTGATTACATTTATTATATTTCTTAACATTCCCCCTCAAATTGGACAGACGGGTCTTCGATGCCCAATTTGTACAGTACTTTCATGACATACAGCTTTAGTTAGTATATCAGCCACTTTATCTTTAGATCGAACAAATGGTAGTTTGATAATTCCCATCTCAAGTTTTTCCTTGATGAAATATCTGTCCACCTCCACGTGCTCAGTTTGGTCGTGCTGAATTGGATTCTCCGAGGTACTAATTGCTGCTTTGTTGGCACATTTTAAGGAACATGATTCCTTTATATCAAATCCAATCTCAGACATAAGCTTTCTAAGCCAGAGAATTTCAGTGAGTCCCCGAGCTATTCCTCGAAATTCAGCTTCTGCACTTGATAAAGACCACCTTCTGTTTTTTGCTTTTCCAGGTTACCAAATTTCCTCCAATCAGTGTGAAGTACCAGACGTGGATCTTCTATCAATAGGACATCATGCCCAATCAGCATCCGCGTATCCCTGTATATCAAGATGACCATTGTTTCTGAAGATAATTCTTTTTCCCGGTGTTCCCTTCAGATAGCGTACAATCCTTAAGACAGCTTCCATATGATCAATTTTTTGACTGTGCATAAATTGGCTCACCACTCCTACTGCATGTGCAATGTTTGGTCTAGTATGAGATAAGTATATGAGTTTTCCTACCAGCCGTTGATATCGATCATGATCGGCTTTTTGCATCATGTGTCAACTCCAGGTTCATCATCATGGGAGTATCAACTGGCTTGCAGTCAAGTAGCCCTGTTTTTGCAAGCAAATCAAAAATATATTTTTTTCTGGGAAATAAAGATTCCATAATAGACTGTAGTACCTCAATCCTTAAAAAAATATTTCAGAGATCCCAAATCCTTCATCTCAATTTCCTGGAATAAGTTGTGTCGAAGCTTTCTTATTTTTTCATCATCATTTCTTGTAATAATCATGTCATCGACATATATGATGAGGCATGCAACTGACTCGCCGTTTCTTTTCAAAAATAATGTGTGATCTGAGTTGCTTTATTCGTATCCATATATCCTTATTGCCTTCGTAAATCATCCAAACCAGGTCCGTGGTGATTGCTTGAGACCATATAGAGCCTTTTTTTAGTTTGCATCCTTCTCCCTTTTAAACTTTTCAGAGTAACCTGGTGGTGGCTCCATATAGACTTCTTCTCAGAGATCTCCAAATAGAAAGACATTTTTTACATCGAATTGGTGGAGTGGCCAATTCTTGTTTGCGACTATAGAAAACAGAACTCTGATAGTATCAATTTTGGCTACCGGTGAGAAGGTCTCAGCATAGTTTATTCCATATGTCTGTGTATATCCCTTTGCCACCAATTGTGCCTTATAATGCTCAATAATTCCATCTGCTCGGTGCTTCACAGTGAATACCCGACGACACCCAACAGGTTTTTTTCTCGTGGGTAGCATACATCTCTCCCACGTTTCATTTTTTCTAAGGCATTCATCTCATCTTTCATGGCCTGTCGCCACTCAGTCTTTTCTTGAGCTTTAATAACTGTTCGAGGGATCTTTTCAGAGTACAAGGATGTCATAAATACTTTTGCAGTTGCTATCAATTTCCCTGCAACTAGATTTGTCATAGGATACTTAGATGCTTTTGGTACATATTATGGTTCGTATCGCTTTGTCGGTATCCCACGAGTTCGTCTAGGAGGCAGGACATAGATTCCTTGACTTTCCTCAGATATGGTTGGAATAATTTCCTCGTCAACCTGCTCAGGTTGAGTATCATAAGCATAGTTAGTATCAGTTACCTTAGGATTTCGTAGCGGAGAAGTCACAGGCGTTGGTGGCTAAGCACGTGGGTCTCCATTTAGAGTAGCATCTTCTGTACTAGGAAGACTTGAACTGAGTAACCAGTCGAGTGAGTCTGATACACTATTCTCCCCCTGACCACGAGACTGGGATTGGTAATATAATTCAGTTTCAAGGAAGTTGCAATCCATAGTGGTGTATAGTTTTTTTTTATGATGGGTGATAACAGCGGTACCCCTTTTGATTACGACATATCCCACAAAGACGCACTCGAATTTTGGGATGTGTACAAAGACAGAGCTTCCAAGCACCCGTGGTTCTAAGGACAAGGGTGTTGGGATATCGAGGTGATGAGATAGGGTTTGGATTGGTGTTTTGAGATCAAGAATTTTGGTGGGTAGTCGATTGATCAGTTATGTGGCAGTTGCTACATCTTCTGGCTAGAGAAATAATGGGACCCAGGACTCAATCATTATGTCACGAGTGATTTCAAGGAATATTCTATTCTTTCTTTCGGCGACTCCATTTTGCTGAGGAGTGTATGGGCATGTGGTTTGATGAATGAGGCAATGTTGTTGGAAAAAGGTTTGAAGGTTGGAATTCACAAACTCGCCCCCATTATTATATCGAAAGATTCTAACCTGGGATTGAAACCCTCATAGTATGGAATTCTTGGAATTTTGGAATCACATCAGATTTGTTTTTGAGGAGCTAGATCTAGGCTATACGTGTACAATTATCAATAAAGGTAATAAAGTATCTAAACAAGCTACTACTAGAGTTTGGGGCAAGTCCCCACACATCAGAATGAATTAAGTGAAAATGATGAGAAACATGTGTATTAGTCAATGGGTAAGGCTATCCATGACTTTTAGCTGAAATACACGTTTCACATGAAAAAGTATTCTGATTCTTAAACAAATTTGGAAGCAGAAGATAAAGATACCCTACTGATGGATGACATAATCGATGGTGCCATTGCCAAGTCTCCCTGTCCGTTGTGCCATGAGCTAGTCCCGCGATTCCTCGTTGAAGCACCGCATCCACATAATAAAAGCCTCTATGCTTAGTGCCACACCCAATTATCCTCCTTGTCCGAATATCCTGCAGTAAACAGAAGATGGGATACGTTACAGTCATATAATTCAACTCTTTAGATACATGACTTATTGACAGTAATTTGCATGATAAAGATAAGACTTGAAGACAGTTATCCAATTTTAGGGCCGGAGAAAGCTTGATTGAGCCAGCTCGTGTGACTTTGGAAATTCCACCATTGGCGGTCTGAATCTGAGTCCTTTTAGGACTGCTACTGTTACCAAATCTATGGCATCGTATGTCCTGGTGTCTATTGCTCTACAATCGAATAACCATCGTGGATTTTTCTGAGTGACAATAGTCTGAGAATTGTATGCTTGAGCAAGTAGACTATTTGATTCCTCGGCCACCAAATCAAAACAACTTGGTGCAAAAAACTTAGGATTTGCAATTTCAGGGTAATTTGTTATTTTTCAGATGTTGAAGGACATCCCTGTAATTTTGCAAAAACTGTTGGGCATCCCTGCAATTTATTAGAAGTTGAAGGTTGCCGCTGTAAATTCTGATCAGGGCCTTTCCGCGTGTTATCGGAAGTCAGAGGACTGTGCTGCAATTCTTCAACAAATCGATGGCATTTTGGTAGATATTGAATAGTCAAGGGTAAAATAGAGTTTTTACCACCAATATTCGAGGGTACATATGCTTTTCACCCTCCGACCCTCAATTTCTGCCCATCTTTCCCGACTGCATTGCCAAACCTCTCGACTGCATCAAATTTTCTTCCCTTCGATCTCCAATGGCAATTCCACCAAACCCGACGCCTCCCGTCAATTGCTCTCCTCCATCAGTGTTGGTAGCCTCATCGAGGCTTCCCACTGTGGCCACCGCGACTCCCTTCTTGCTCTTTCTTTGATCGGGGTAACCCACCCGTTTAAAACACCGTTCGGTGGAGTGGCCCTTTCATTTGCATTCCTCACACCAGAGCTTCGATTTTTCTGTTTCTGGTTAACCTACGCACTTGAAACAGTGTTTTGTAGGATGGACGGACCGCTTACACACGTCGTAATAGAGTTTGCTCCGATCTACATCTTTGGTGGGACAAAATGATGAACTGGCGTTGTTCTTAGGCGTGTCTGATTGGGATCTACTGGAGAGGCCACTACCGACTCCGCCATTGGAACCCTCGCTGCCAGTACCGCTGGTTAAAATATGTTTGTGGGCGGATTAGCGAAACATTTTCTACCGCAGGCAGTGGTGTTGTCTTGAGTAGATCTTGCTTCAAATGATCGAAATAAGTGTTGACGGCACCCAGCAGTTGAAAAACATGATCGAACTCAGTCTTGAGTAGATCTTGCTTCAATAGAGTCATCTCCTTGTTGCTTTCGGTTAGCTTGAATTGTCAGATCAAAAATCTACAGAGCATTCAAGCCACTGTTAAAGGTCGTCTCCAATTTGGCCCACATGTCTTTGGCGCTCGGAAACTCAACAAAACGGTTCACTAGATCCTTGTCTACCGAATCCAGGAGCCAGAAACATACTGCTAGATCTACAATTTTGCAATTTGGGTATTCGTCATTGTTGGGTCTTGGCGGTAGAGGGTTGCAAGTTGCCCGTCAGATGATGGAGGAAACCTCTGCCGCCAATTGCGACTTTCATCAGTCGCGACCAAAGAGAATAGTTGTGATCTGTCAGCTTTACCCTGATTTTCAGGGGTTAATTGGTTTCTTTTGGCTGAATTTGTCGGATTAGAGATGTGATTTGGGTCGAGAGCTCCATAGAGGTGTACGCCTACTCGGATGTTGCTTTCGATCTGTTGTCGGAATTCTGTCCGATGTGCGTCATTTTTGGCAGAACACCTTTGTGTAGATGATGAGCTTTGAAATCATTTCCAAGAACTGATACTCAGCTCTTTACCATAATTGTTGGAGTATAACTTTCTTGTGTATTTCTTTCACTGTTTTGCAGGTACAATTATAGAGGAGATGAATCAGAGTTCATATGGTAAGAATCTTCAATTATTATTCTTATCATTTACAATGTTTGACTCTAATCCATGATTTAGGCTAATTGATTACATTTATTATGTTTCTTAATAGTTATTTAGAAGTGAAAATCACCCAGAAGAGAGACGGGATAAAATTTGTGGGAAGCAGGGAAATTATGAACGTTGCAGTTGCACCGATAATCCTGAGACTGATTGAAGTTCGATACTCGAGGCCAGGGAAATCAATGTCGATTACTGAATCTGAGATAAGACATATTTGTGTTGCATCGCGCAAATTTTTTTATAGTCAGCCCAATATTCTTGAACTTGAACAGCCGATCAAAATTTGTGGTATGCTTTTGCTCTTTCAGTTTCAGGATTTGGTATGCGTTGTCTCATGAGTATAAAGTTCATGTTGTGAAATAAATAAATAAATTCTAATTGCAAGTGCTAGAATTATGTAAGGAACAAAGCAAAATAGCAAAAGATGTAAACTTTATTTCTTTTCTCAATATGGGCATAGCCCTTTCTCTCTTTTTTTCTCAACTTCTTATTTTGTCAATATTTTCAATGCACCAATATATGTATATATATTTATAGACAAGGAAGGAATAATCAATCACATCCATTTTTATATTTTCTACCTTCTCATGTCACATGCACCATTTTTTCAACTTCAACACTATTCAATTTAACTTGAAACTATTGTCCCATTTTCACATGTTGTTTAAAGCGGATGTGACATTTACTCCATAATACTACCCCTTGAATGTTCATCATATCATGCCCCGTTAAAACCTTATTATGAAAAAAAACCTGTGGAAAAAATCCTAGTGAAGAAAAAGAGTAAATGATTTTACCATCTTCTCCTATTAGATACATCTTTAAGGTTCCTCATTTCAATCCCTTAGACCAACTTTTTTAAAAGTTGCAATAGGTAGTACTTTGGTAAATAAATTTACCATATTATCACTTGATCGAATTTGCTGGATATTGATATCACACTTTTTTTGAAGGTCATGTGTAAAGAAAAGTTTTGCTTTGTTCTATCCCCTTTAATGAAGCCTTGTTTTAATTGATACAAGTTGCATTATCTTCATACAGAATAGTTGAGATGTCCTTCTTACTCTTTAAGCCACACATTCCATGAATATGTTGGTTTAAGGTCCTTAACGAAATGTATTCACGACTTGCTTCATGAATTTCAAGTATTTCTACATGATTGGAGGAAGTAGCGACTAATGTTTATTTAACAGAACGCCATGAAAATAGTTATACCTCAACAAGTAAATAAATAACTCGTTTGAGATCTAACTCTGTGTAGATTTAATAAATATCTAGCATTAGCATAATCAATTAATTCTAGATTAGATACAGTGGGATAGTATAAATCCATATCCATTATTTCTCGAAAATACCAAAATATGTGTTTGATTCCATTCCAATGTCTTCTATTTGGAGAAAAATTATATCTTGTTAGTAAATTTACTACAAATGGTATATCAGGTCGTGTGTTGTTAATAAGATACATTATTGCTTCAAATGAACTAAAATATGATACTTCGAGACCAAAAAGTTCTTCATCATCTTCATGTGAACGGAATGCATCCTTTTTTCGCACCAAGTCATCTTACCACCATTAGTGTACTTGATAGATTTGCTTTATCCATATAAAAAAATTTAAGCACTTTTTCTAAATATTTAGATTAATGCACAAAAATTCCTTCTGTCAAATGTTCAATTTAAAGACCCAAATACAATTTTATTTTTTCAAATTCTTTCTTCAAACAAGCAACTACCTTTGATAACTCTTCAGGAGTTCCAATAATATTTAAGTCATCTACATAGACAGTAATAATGACAAGTTCTAATCCATATCTCTTTATAAAAACACATAACATATTCAATCATTTTTATAGTCTGTCTTTAATAGATATGTGTTCAAACAATTGAACTATATACTTCCGGATTGTTTCAACCCATAAAGAAATTTATTTTGTTTGATCAAATAAATCTTTCGAAAATTAGAACTTTGTACATCAGATACTTTAAACCTTTCAGGAATTTTCATATAGATATCATTTTCTAGTGAACCATATAAATAAGTTGTTACTACATCCAGTTGTCGCATCTCAAACTTTTCATGAATTGTTAGACTTGTCAAATAACGTAATGTAATTGTATTAATCACAGAAGAATAAGTCTTTTCATAATAAATGTCTGATCTTTGGGTAAAACCTTGTTCGACGAACCGTGCTTTATATCTCATGGTTTTATTTTTCTAATTTCTTTTTCGCACAAACACCCATTTATATCCGACTGACTTTATACCTTTGGGTAGAGACTACTGGTCTAAAAACTTCATATTTCTGTAAAGAAATAATCTCTGAAGCAATTGCTTCTTTCCATTTTGGCCAATAGGTTAAGTATTCTCGTTTTCTTTCATTATATCGCATGCTATATTATAAACCAAAATATCATTGACATTTGTTTCATCCAGATTCCTTATTTTTTTCCGTTATGACATAATTTATGGAGATCTCCTCAATTTTAGGTACCTGAATTTTTTCATTTATGTCGTTTGCCTCTACTGGAGATTTAATTTTCTCTTTTGGACTATTCTCTATGTTTGGTATTTTTCTTTTTCGAGGACTTTTATATTTGAAACCAATTGGTCTTTCATGCTTCATGCGTGATTTAGACTCATTTGCTGTAAAAATTTGTCCTTCTGGGGCATCGAGAGCATTTACAGTTGGTATATGAGACTTGGTTATCTTCTTCAGGGCGATAAACATATCTGACAATTGATTTGCTAAAATTTGCAAATGAATAATCTTTTGAACTTCAATTTCACATTGTCGAGAATGGGAATCAAAATACGATAGTAAATGTTCTTTTTTTTATAAGTGATAGTGAAGGTTCATGCCAGGACATTATCTTTTTTAGCTGTTTATTATCCCCCTAATATTGAAAAAATTGATTCACCAAATTAAAACCATCAAATCTTACTGTAAATGAATCTCTAATTGATGGTTCTAAATATTTAATTATTGATAGAGATTCATATCCAACATATATTTGCATCATCCTTTGAGGACCCATCTTTGTGCATTGTGGAGGAGCAGTTGGTACAAATATCACACATCCAAACATTCTTATATGTAAAATGTTTGGTTCTTGACAATAAACCATTTGCATCGTGAAAAATATTTTATAACTTGTTGGTCTGATAAAAATAAGTGTTGCTGGATGCAAAATCGCATGTCCCCAAGTAGATACGGAGAGTTTAGAATGCATAAGAATTGACCTTGCAATCAATTAGAGGTGCTTAGTAAATAATTCAGCCAAACTATTTTGTGTATGAAAATGTGCAACAGGGTGTTCAATGGTTATCTCAATTGACATATAATAGTCATTGAAGACTTGAGATGAAAATTCAACAACATTATTTAGGTGAATTTTCTTTATTGAAAATTAGGAAAATGAGATCATGAGTGAATTATTTGCGCAAGTAATCTTGCAAAAGCTAAATTGTGAGTAGATAATTAGCACATATACAACCATATGGTTGATGTATCAATCATAATCATAAAATATCTAAATGGCACACACGGTGGGTGTATAGGACCGCATATATCTTCCTGAATTCTTTCCCAAAATATAGGATTTCAATACCCAACTTTGTTTAATGAAGGCCTTATAATCAGTTTGCCTTGAGAGCAAGCTGCACATGAAAATTCACTGGTTTGAAAAATCTTTTGGTTTTTTATTGAATGACTACATGAATTCTTTATAATTTTTTTCATCATAAATGATACAGGATGATCCAACCAATCATGTCAATACTGCAGAAAAGAGGGTTCATTCCTACTGGTCAAGAGATCTATTGTCCCTTATGTAGAGTTGAAGAAGAAACTATAGACCATCACTTCACTAAGTGTAATGTTTCTCTCAGGTTGTGGGAAGAAATTATAAAATGGCCATCTATGCCCGCAGTTGCCAAGGTCCCAAGCTTATAGACATATGCTTCTTATGCTTCTTCTGGTATCCATGCACAGGCTTGGATCTTGATCTGGATGGTTATGATATGGACAGTTTGGAAAGCCAAAAATAAGTCTCATTTCTCATCTGCTTCACCTCATATCCAATTGTTGTTGCATAAAATACAAATGCAATCCTGGTTGTGGATAAAATCCAAGAGACAAGCAGTGTTATTTCCCTACAGCTTCGAGGATTGGTTACTACAACCGCAGGTTTGTCTCACTTTCAGCTAACAGTCACTGGAACAACGCACAGTCAGGTACTTATCCAATGAAAATTTAAACTAATGTTGTTACCTCCTGGCATAGGTTGCTGCGGTGTTAAAGCTACATTCTGAGGTACAATTGCTAAGTACCTAATCTACCATCTCAAGGTTGTGGTATCATCATCAGGGGGAACTAATTCAGGATCCTTGTGTAAGTGACTAAGTGATACTCATAGTGTAAGTGACTAAGAGATGCTTGTTCATTCATGAGGTTAGGGAAGCCATATACATGATCACCCGTAGCTATACAAGAGGGTATGATGGATGGGCAGGATATACAGTTCGCGATCAAGGAATCATACACTGACTTCATCCCTATAGCTTTTATTGCTCATGAGATAGCTAGTCTGGGCCTGTACAGTTTTGGTTTTTGTTCCTTTCTTTCTTTCTTTGTAACTCTGTAAATACATTATACCATATATAAAAAAAATTGGTTTATCAAAAAAAAATAAGTCATGTCAAACTTTGAAGTTTAAGTAGTCTTTAGACTTTCAACAACATAAACTTCAACTATTCTTATTGTTGTGTAATACAATCCAGAGGACATTACGGGTAATCTTTTTAAGATACATTTGTTACCCAAAATAATTGATATAATGCATATTTTTTATCTTTTTTGTTCATAGTCTCGATATAATATCCATTTCAGCGAATATCTTTAAAACTCAACAAATTTCTTCGAGATTTAAATGACAATAAAACATCATCTATTGTAATGTTTGTCACTTGTTGTAGTACAATTTATGCTCTTCCGGAGCCTTCAATTAATTTTGCACTACCAGATATTGTATTAACATACGCTTCTCTTGTAGACAAAAAAGTAAAATATTTTTTATCAATTAGTATGCCATATGTTGTTGAAATGTCTGCGATACATGCATATTTTTCATTTAACTTAGATAAATCCATAGTTATCTTAAATAAATAAGTAAAAATAAAAAATAAAAAATAAAATTAAATAATATTTCATTACCCATAATAAAGTGATTATTACATAATAAGTAAAACGTAACGCTGAGAACTAAATAAAATACAAAGAAACTTAAATATTTTTGCAACTATTCATTGGATCGGGATGGACAAGAAAATCATTATCTAAATGTACCGTATCAAATTAGTCATGGAGGAAATCATCTTAAATAAAGTTCATCTCTACATTCTGTATTGAATTCTGGAAAAAATTTGTCCCCGCATCTATAATGGAGGAATGGTCCATTACTTCCATTTATTACATTTTCTACCTTCTCATGTCACATGTCACATGTCACATGCACCAATTTTTTCAACTTCGACACTATCTAATTTGACTTGAAATTGTTGTCCCATTTGCACCGGTTGTTTAAAGCGGTTGTGACATTCACCCCATGATAGTTCCTTACTTTATGTTGTGAAGACGTAAAAGGAATATTCCACTTGTGGGGTTCAATGTTATAAAGTTTTTTTCCCCTTCGTTTATTGGTCATTTTGAAGGCAAACGCCTTTTTTCTTCTTTCAACATGGATTGTCATTATTTTGGAGTTGGGTTTTTATTTACTTCTTTAAGGCTGCCCCTCGTTGTGTTGTTATTTTCAACTCTTTCAACTCTGATTAAGATGAGTGCATGTCCTGAACATCTGGAGAAGTTATATTGCTCTAGGTTCTCGTTAGGCTAGGAAGACGAATTGGAAAATAAGAAAGTAACCGAGTGTGAACTTTGGGTCCTGAGCAGTCACAAAAAGCTGGGATAGGTATCTTTGATACATTTTGTTGTATCTAATGTGACAAGGGATGTAAAATCCCATGGTGGTTTGGGTTTTAGGGTTTAGGCCATAATAGAAAATTATGAGAGAATAACAGTAGCTGCGGATGAAAACAGAAAGAAGAAGAAGATAGAACATTACAACTCAAAGTCATACTTACACTAACCTAATGGGCTAGGCCCATGATATAACTAAGGCCCAATAAATTAGGTCTGATACTCTCCCGCGAGCGACCCAACATTAACGAGCCACTATTCTTCTTTTTTTATTTGGTTCAAGCCCACATAACCAGGCCTTTTTTTACATGAACAAATAAGCATAATAACCAAACAAAATCAACAACCACTGCATGTTTCTTTTGGTGCTTCAAACGCGATTTCTGGCATGGCGCAAGGAGAATTTTTCTTTCCTTCCTTCTTTGCACCAGTTTCTTCTTCACGAGATATTGAAACATGGCGTCCCAAATCTAAAATCTGTCACGGCGACAGTGAAGTTCTTCGCAATTCTGAGGACACGGCGTCCCAAAATCTGATGATAGCGGTGGTGCGTGGCGGTCACGCGCGTATAGATTTTGCCAAAATATGAGCTCATCTGGCCGAATCCGCAAGAAAATATAAAAACAAAGCCAGATTTGTCTTGATCTGGAAGTAAATAAGATAAGGGCAGCCGCACATCTACGAAGAAGGCGGCCGAAACTATGAAGAAATTAAAAATAAAATAAAACAGAGAAATCAAGCAAAACAAAAAAACAGTTAAATGAGAGCAACAAAAATATCAAAATTCAGCAAGAAAATCCAAAAATCCGGCGATTAAGTCTTGTTCCTGCTCCGATACCATGACAAGGGATGTAAAATCCTATGGTGATTTGGGAGGTGGCTTGAAATAAGCCATAATGATGAAAATAGAAAACAGAAAACTATGAGAGAAGAAGAGTAGCTGTGGATGAAAACATAAAACAGCAGAAGAAGAAAAGTAGTTGCGCGTGAATTTGATGATGGAACATTACAACTCAAAGTCATATTCATACTAATCTAATTAACCTAATGGGCTAGGCCCATAATATAACTAAGGCCCAATAAATTATGTCTAATATAATGAAATCTTAAACATCGGGGTCGTTCCCCTTACATAATTCATTACATAAAGCATTACATCTCATCTTGGCCGTCGGTTTCAACGGCCAGGATGAAAAAAAATGAGACTACCGCTCGCACGATTGCATTGAACAGATATCGTGGAAACCCTACGGTAGCAATCCCAGCGACA
>JAOWBN010067940.1:0-20586 GCA_028565015.1 Pinguicula moranensis
CTGCACTGTAAAAATTGGATCAAGAATTCAGAGTAAAATCGCATAGCAACAATATGTTCAAGCATAGTCATGTTGAAGACAAATCACAAAACACCCGTATAGTTAGATGAAGAATTCAAACCCGAATCGCATAGCAACAATATGTTCATATCCCAAAACCCAAATAGAATGAAATAAATAGCAAATCAAGGCATACAAAATCATAATCGAAGGCAATAAACAACATACAACAAACAATAATACACTCTAAACCTAAAACCATATGAAAAATTCCATAGAGAAATGAGCCCTAATCTATGAATCACCATGGCTATGGTTTCGAACCAAAGAATGAAGAGAATCAGGTAATTATAGGAGAAATTGAAGTAAACCTGGTCTAGAGTGCGCCGCCTAAAGAAGTCGCCTGAGGGGTTCGCCATCGTCGAAAGAAATGGGTTGAAGAAACCCTCCACTGAAGTAGCCAAGAATGTTCAAGAAGCGAAGAATGGCAAAAATTGTATTTTCTGGAATTATATATGAGGTTTCGTTGTAAATTTTTGGAAATGCAGAATTAATTTGATAACTTCACATTGGGGATACAAGGAAGATTACAAAATTTGGACTTTTTTTGGCAAGCCGGATTTATGGAGTAATCAAAGAGTTATCCCGAGCTCGGTCGGTCCGAGAAAAAAATCTTTCGAGCCCTGGGATAACAGGTGTGTGCACCAAACGGCAAACAAGTTCGGATAATCCTCCAAGAAATAGACTACCAAATGCAGCCTTAAGGTTCTATTCCTTACTGGTTCATATGAATATTTAATTTTGAAGATTTCCAGGTCAGTAGAACGTTAATCAGTGCACTAATAAATGTTAAAAAATAATTGCTTTCCTCTAGAGTATGAAAGCCTGAAAGAGAAAAAAAATGAAAGATTCGATTGAGAAGCTATTGAAGGTTTGTTTTGCCCATACAACACCCTATTTCGTTGACAAACATAGTCCTTGTCAAGAAGAATGGGCAAATATGCTGTTGTGTTGATTTTTTAGACCTACTTTTAGCTTGGAATAGCAAGTTACCTTTGCAAAACATGGATCTGCCTATAGACCCAACAGTTGGGCATGGGATGTTCTCATTCATAGATGGGTATAACATAGGGTCGTAAACCAAAGGAAGATGAACCCAGTGACTGTCTTCAGAACTCTGATAGGTAACAACTATAACACTGGCTTTCGGAAAAAAAAATGAAAGATTCGATTGAGAAGCTATTGAAGGTTGGTTTCGCCCGTACATCACCCCATTTCGTTGACAAACACAGTCAGTGTCAAGAAGAATGGGCAAGTCTGTTGTTGTGTTGATTTATTAGACCTAATTTTTAGCTTGGAATAACAAGTTACCTTTGTCAAACATGGCTCTGCCCATAGACGCAACAAGTGGGCATGGGATGTTCTTATTCATGGATGGGTATAGCATAGCGGTTGCGACCAAAGAAAGATAAACCCTGTGGATGCGCCAAAGACTGCCTTGATAACTTTGATAGGTAAGAAATATTACACTAACTTTGGGGAAAAAAATGAAAGATTCGATTCAGAAGCAATTCAAGGTTTGTTTCGCCCATACAACACCCCATTTCGTTAACAAACATAGTCCCAATCAAGGAGAATGGGCCAATCTGCTGCTGTGTTGATCTTTTAATTTTAGCTTGGAATAATAAGTTACCTTTGTCAAATATGGATCTGCCCATAGATGCAACTACTAGGCTTGGGATGTTCCTATTCATGGATGGGTATAGCATAGCGGCTGCAACCAAAGAAAGATGAACCCTGTGGATGCGCTAAATACTGCCTTCAGAACTTTGATAGGTAAGAATTATTACACTGTGATGTGATTATTGGGGGTCCGAGACGAATTTGGATTCTTGCATGGTTTAAAGTAATTAGACCATGTGGTCTGAATTATAATAAAGAGTAGTTTTGTGGTTTCTTTCAATCAGAGGCACAAACATGGTCGGATCGATCTGAAATTTGAACTAGAATTCAACTACTCATTAAGAGTCGTCCTGTGCAAAGTAAATCGGATTTGAACGGTCAGATCGTGAGATATAAATTTTAAAACAGATTGCTCTTGTTTAGTCACGATCTGCTATTTACAGCACTGCGCAGCCTCAGTATTATTGGAGATTGAAGGTCTGAAAGTGTTCTGATCGAACTGACATTTTATCACGTGACAGAATACTTCTTAATACATATGCTGACAAAAAGAGATCAAATTCTAACGGTCTGATGATAAGTTATTATTTTTGGAATATACTATTCTTAAATTGAAAGCTGAACGCGATTTATGGAGACTAGATTAAGCATATAATATGTTGCACATTTCGGAGACCACGGCCCCTGCTAGAAGCTGCCAAGAGAATGTTCATTTTATTTATTTTGCCTTTTAATTAGATTAGTAAATTAATTTGTGAGAATTTCGAATTTCAATGTAATTAGGTATTTTCCTACTTTTAGTAATTAAGTTAGGATGGGCTGAAATATTTATTTAAGGTCCAATTTTAATAGCAGTTAAATTAGGTCTAGAGGCCCATTACATTTGTAAGACTATTTAAAGGCAACAATTTTATTTTTTGATTAAAGTTATGAACTTGAGAGAAATCACTTTGTTTCTTTGAATTTCTATTCTGAAGAGAACTAGGTTGTATGCATCTTAGGGTACATGTAAAGGTTGATTCTATGATACTCGTATTTGTCATAGAGTAGATTCTTTGATAGGCGTTTGATTGAACCTCTGGTTTACATTCATTTCTAGCGTAGTAGTTGGGTAGGGGTTGATGTTTCTTGTTCGATTGGGTTTATATGGCATAATACGTTTCTTCCATCTCCGTTCTTTTCCGTCCTTCTATTTCGTGTAACTTTTTGTTGGGCTGCACAATCTATCCTTTTATTTTTATTAATTTTGAATTTTATTCAATTAGTGTGTTTGTTGATACAAGAATAAGTTCTCGACTCCACGTTTATCTTTTGCGAGCAAAAATTTACATCACTTACTTGAGGAAAAGATTGAACTGTTACGTTTGAGTCTATGTCATACAGTGATGAGTCGTATCCGCAATGGCAACAATCCCAATCATCCGACTATAGGGCAGTTAGGTTTTCATTATATTGCAGTCAAGTTCAAGAGACTTTACTCAGCTCTAATGGGTCGGAAGCATTGAAGTAGGCAAGGGAGATTCTTACCTGGGATGAAGATAGGCCTAACTTGGGCTTGAGTGAGCATTCAGTTTACAGTACCGAGACAAGTTCCTTCTCTCATTGATAGGAGCAAAAATTGTACACAAGTAGTCTGTGACTGAGTAAGCCAGTAAAGTTTGGTGGCAATGGATATTAAATTTCAGTGTTTATATTTAGTGAAGTTGTTGAAACTTGATATATCAAATTATGAAATGCATTTTGGGTCACAACGAAAATGACCTCTTTGAATAATACTGGTACGTTGTGGAGTAAGGTTTGGTGGAACCCACTTCGTAATGCTCTCTTATTTTTTTTGCTGATAAAAGTGAAAGAAATAGAACTTCTGCGGATTAGAGAGGTCACTAATCCACATAGGTGACTTCTGGTCCCTTGTCCTTTCCCATTTATTTTATTATTTTTTTTCTATAATTTTATTTTGTACTTGAACGCATATCTGAATTTACAAATATATGTCTCTCCATGTAAAATCAAAAGGTATTTCTTTTATCATTTTTTTCACAACAATTTTTTTGCTAGGGTTCAAAGGTGATTTTTTTAATGTGTGGGTTTTGAGTTATCAATCTCTTTTTGGCATCTTTCGGCAAATATTGTTAATTTTCATTTAGTGTTTCTTTCTTTGAATTGAATTTTTATTTTAGCTATTATTGTCTCGATTTAATTATATAAATCTATTATTGGGGGTTTTCATCTTTGTTTAATAAATCTGTTTTGTTCATGTAAACATATTTTGATAAGTATTGGTATAAACAAATTAGACAATATTAAATTATTTATTTTTTATTTTTTTATCATTGTTTAATCTTATAAAATTATTGTTTTTTTCATAATTGTTGAGTAAGTAAATTATTTTTGCCATCCCTTACAAAATTTATACCGCACCAACACACCGAATTTCTAGGCTAAAATTTTTGAGAAAATGCCTATTTTGGCAACTCGACAATTGCCTGGATTCATTCTTCTGGTATTGAATAGTCATTTATCACAAAATTCTCGAAATAGACATGGCAACAAACACACCAGATAACGCAGGTGCTCTTTCATCTACACCTGCTGTCCAAGATTTCTATATCAACATTATTCTCCATCCTCTCTCCCATGTCTGATGGCACATTGTCTTCATCTCTGCAAAGTTCCACGGCAGCATTGTTGGACGAAGAAGGATATTTGAATCTGTAATCCAATATCTAGAACGAATCTAATATTGAATTTAAATGTAACAAATCAAATATGATAATGTTACCTATTGCGAAAGCGCGATCAGATCGTTTGTCCGGATAACGAGTTTACCAGAGTCTTGTTAGGTTTCCACGAATCAAGGCTATGTCTCGTAGATGGCTAGGGAGACAGACAAATCTCATATATTCGTTCTATTCGTGATATCGAATGAATTAGCACGTAACTTATTTATAGGAGTGGAAAATATTTGTTTATTCATTACATAAACGTTACAAAAAACATTTATAATAATTCAAATAGTACTTTTACTATTTGTTGATGTTGACACATGTACATAAAACGTTCGAAATATTTTGTGTTGTTATGTGTCATTTTCCAATAGCTCCCACTCGGCTACATAAGCCGCGCAACAGAACATATATGCTCGACTACATAAGCCGTAAAACAAAACACATTTATTTCAACATATACAGATTTTCTTGTACTTCATACAAGAAATTATTCGTGCGACCAAGAAGTAACTAGCAGTGTCATATTAAGTTACCACCTCACTAACAAGACACTTTCAAAATAACGATACCTCAAATCTTCTTTGTATCACCGATAGCTACGAATTCCTTAAAGCTATTCAATATTTGATTACATACATAATGAAATCGCCCAGGCAAACATGGAGATGCTAGATAAATTGTTCCTTAGACACTAATGATCATTCGTATCAACTCGACTGCTTTCTTAGCATGGTCCGCTGGACTGTATAGATCATAGCCCTTGGATATCATATTAAAGTAGCATCATCAAGCCTCAACTTCAAGCCATAGCCCTAAGTCAAATAGTAACGTTCAAGTGGACAAACGTATGTCCATGTGATCACACAATGACAAACACGAAAAACTTTTATCATTTTTACAACGGTCGTATTTATAGCACACAAAGTATGATATGTGTGTCATGGCATAACTCCCACTGATGTGAGCATCTCACATACTTATGCCATGCGAATCGCAGCCATTGATAAATACACCTAGTATTTATCCTATGCATTCGGTTTTAAAGTTTCAATGTGAAAACCCAGATATTTCACATTTGATTCACGTAGAATTTCATTTATCCTACTGAAGCGAATGTCCAAAAATATTTATCAGTCTCATCCTTCATGCTACATAAGCATAAGGGCGATTTCCCGTGTGATAGGGCCAATCATGAAACTTTGTGACATTTATTGTGCCTTATTGATTGATTGCATATACAGAGTATTGCTCAAATGAAATGAAAACATTGATCTCATTTCATAATCAATCGTTACAAAAATATGTCATCATTCTTTACAAGATGTGATCAAACCCTACGTAATCCTAAACTCATGATATGAGTTCTAAACATATCTCTAGGAATGGGTTTGATCATTGGATCAGCAATCATCTTGTTAGTAGGAAATACTTGATACTTATATCACCTTTGTTGACAGCGTCTTAAACAAAGTGATATCTTCTTTGGATGTGTTTTGTTTTTTCATGGAATTTTGGATCCCTAGCATAACGAATTGTTGCAATATTGTTGCAATTTAATTCTACAGGATCATCGGGCCTCAGAGTCAAGTCAAGCAACTGTAGAAAGTTTCTAAGCCAGAGTTCCTCTTGCACTGCAAGACTACACTCGACATAAACTGCTTCCATAGATTCATCCACCAATGATGAAAACATATCTTGAGGTTGATTTGGATACATCAAATCACTTTCCCAATCGGCATCCGTAAACCCATTTCAATCGGATGTCTCCCCCTATATAACATAGAATAAGATCGGTCATTCCACGAAGGTAACGAAAGATCCTCTTGACTGCTTGCAAATGAGCAGGCTCTGGGTTGCTTTGATAATGACTCACCAGCCCAACCACAAAGCAGATGTCCGGCTGTGTACATAACATGGTATACATCAAACTTCCTATGGCACTAGCATAGGGAACATTGCTCATTTTTTCTCTTTTCTTATATGTTATTGGGCATTGATCGAGGCTTAACGCCAGACCCTTATAAACAGGGATATCAACGGGTTTGGAGTAATGCATCCTAAATCGTTCTAAGATTTTATTTATATATGCTTGTTCAGATAAACCCAACATTCTCTTTGAACTATTTTTGCATGTCTCTACGCCTAGGACATACCTAGCTTCACCTATATCCTTCATCTCGAAGACAGAGGATAGCCAATGTTTAGTTGCGTTGATCATACCCATGTTGTTTACAGCCAATAGTATGTCATCGACATATAAGGAAAGAAACATAATTCCATCCTTTGCCTTTAGAACATACACGCAGTGGTCTTCATCTATCATGGTAAATCCATACGAAGTGTTTGCCTCAAGAAATCTGAAGTACCATAATCTGGAAGACTGCTTAAGTTCATATATGGATCTCTTAAGACGACATACCTTGTCATCTTGTCCTACTGAGACAAACCCAATAGGTTGAGCCATATAAATTCCTTCCTCAAGTACTCCATTATGGAATGCAGTCTTTACGTCCATTTGAAATAACTCGAAATCCAAATGGGTAACCAGGGCTAGAAGTAGACGAATAGAGCCAATTCTCATCACGGGAGAAAATGTATCTTCATAGTCTATACCCTCGATTTGGGTAAAATCTTTCGCCACGAGTCAGACTTTGAACTTTTTGATTGATCCATCCGCACCACGCTTAGTTTTGAATACTCATTTGCATCCTATTGATTTTCGGTGATGTGGTAGATCAACAAGTTTTCAAACCTCATTTGTTTGCATTGAGTTCATTTCATCTTTCATGGCACTTAGCCATTTTTCTCTATCGGGTGAGTCCATAGCCTCTTGATAAGAGTTAGGCTCTTCTATATCCAAAGGAACGCAGAAGAATACATTTTCCTCGATCTGAAAGTATCTTCGAGAAATTCTTCCGCGTTCACTCCTTCGGATAACAAGATTTTCTTATTGCCTTTGTGAGGGTTGGCTCGTGGTCACATTATCATTTAGAGAACGAATCTCATTTGGCATGAGAGTTTGAGGAGTTGCCTCTGTTTCATGCTGACCCTCAACTGGCAAAAATCGTGTTGCACTATTCTGGGTCGATTGAAACAATATTCTCCCCCACACCTAGAGATAGTAACAAATCTTGTTGTAACTCATACAATCGACCGCCCTGTTTTATTTCTCCGATAGTTGGGAACTGATCCTCACGGAATTTGACATTTTGACTATCAATATCAGTCATGTCCCCATTCGGGTGTTCACCGAACATCGCATATTCTTTTGAATGTTTGGGGTAACAAATAAACACCTTCTTGGTTGGACCAAGTTTGCCATGCTGATGGGTTTGGTTATGCACATAGCCCGCTGCGCCTCATAGTCACATAAGGTCCAAGTTTGGCTTCCTTCCATTCCATAACTCATAAGGAGTCGTGGGCACACTCTTGCTTGTAAATCTATTGAGGATGCAAGTTGCTGTGAGCAACGCATCTCCCCAAAAAAGTAATGGATATGTTGGCTTGCGCAATCATAAACCTAACCATATCAAGTAGAGTACAATTCCTATGTTCCGCAACATCATTTTGTTGCCGGGTATAAAGAATCGTAAGTTGCCTTACTATGCCCTTTTCATCACAATACCCTTTGCACATATCAGAAAACTATTCACGATCGAAGTTGGTTCGAAGAATCTTAACTCTTTTATCTAATTGATTCTCTACTTGTTCTACGTAATGCTTAAACACATCAAGTGCTTTGTAGCAATTAGACAAAAAATACACGTATCTGAAATGTGAATAGTCATCTATGAAGGTGATGAAATAAGAAGATCCATTGCATACTTTCACGGTCATGCGTCCGCAAATGTCGGAATGGATTAATTCTAATGGACTTGATGCTCAAGAAGCTTTACCGAAAGGCTTCTTGCTAGCCTTGCCAACTAAACAAGGTTCACACACACGCAACTTAGTCTTAGTGAGTTGGTTCAATCGACCACACTTAACAAGTCTATTCAACTTATCTTGGCCAATGTGACCAAGTCTTGCATGCCATTTAACAGATTCAAAATTAAGATTAGTTCCGGAAACTAAGGCAATAGATGCATTATCATAAATATCATCCACATTAAGGATGCAAAAACCATGTTTACATGAGCCGTGACCGAACATATCGTCACCGTACTCAATATTTAATCCACTCCAGTGGAACTTAAACGTAAAACCCAATTGTACTAAAGAAATGACAGAAATCAAACAACATCTAACTCTTGGTACATATATAGTATCAACAATAACAGTGTGCTCCCGCTATGAAGCTGGAGCTTGTAAGTGTCAATCCCAATGACATCTTCCTCACTGCCATTGCCCATAGTAACACTACGAGTTTCAGCGCTACATAGATGAAACTAAACAAATCTAGCACAGTCATTCACTATGTGCTGGGATGCTTCTGAGTCAATAATCCATTTAGGAAATGTATCAGCAACTAATGCATAGGAGCAAACGTTTACTATGGGATTATCGGGAGTTAAAGGTACATCATTAGACTCGGAACAGTCCTGAGAGAAACGATCTTTCTTCCCATAATTATAGCACTTCAGACGCTCTATAAGTTTTGGGCCTTGTGCCCTGGGAGGTTGTTTGGTTACTTTCTTTTTTGTGACAGGCTTCTGAGGTTTAATTGCTGATTTATCAAACTTCTTGCGACTTTTAGAGTTTCCCCCATTAGTAGAAGAAATCTTGGCGGCATGGGAGAAACTCGCAGGCTTTCGTCCTCAAACTCATCGAGGTACTTGACTATATCAACGAATGTCTTAATAACCATATCATAAGACATCAAAGTACTAGAAGGAAGCCAACGTCTGTCTTCCATATCATCAAGTGATTGTATCTCATTGATGACCTTTTTTACCTCATAAATTTTGATCCTACATCCTACCAGCATTGAGTTGACGCAACAGGTGATTGACAATGCGTAGAATGGTTTTGCATCTTAGAACATCTTTCGTGTCTAAGAGATACTAAATCTTCCTGAACCAAATGTCATAGTTCAATCAAGGTAACGTATCACTGGAATAGGGTTCGTTGATCAGACTAGGGGGTGTCATATTCCTACATTTACATTTTCAGGACATAAGACACAATTTTGAGATTAGATTTCTCTTAGGAAATTTGAATTATATATTACGTCCAAAAATTTTGCTAAACTCATAATCATCACACTTTATATAATAAAAAATCCTACAAAAAAACTAATTTCCATATCGAGTAAAAAACACACAGTAACTTATACAGGACAAAACATAATTGGCCACTAGGGTTCTTGCTGTAGAACATTTTTGGTATAATTTTGGTATACCTTTTACTTTATTCTAGCCAAACGGATTGACACAAATTAAATTGTTAACACATAACAATCTAATTTTCTTTTAATACATAATTGAAAGAAAATCTTCAAAATTTCAAAATATATGACTTAGTACAGATGTAATCCTTAATCGATTCGGTATGTACCCATATGATTCCTGTATTAAATTTTTGGGAAATCTCTACCTAGATAGTCTTACCATTGCTCGTGAAGGATCTGGATATCTGTTGGAGTCACACAGATCTCACTTAACAACCAGTCTTTAACAATCCGGGATTTTGATTATCATAATTTAATTATTAACACATAGTTAATCATTTTTCTCATTAATTTTATTAGTTCGAAATATATTCTCTAATAAAATTAATTCCTAATTCACGTAATGAATATAAGCATGCTTTTGGAATTAAATTGCACGCAGCAAATAAAAATAATTCCTAATTCATGCATACTACGAATTAAATTGCACTAAGCAAAATAATTTTAATTCTTAATCATGCATACTAAGAATAGAAATTAAATTGCACAAAGCAAATAAATAATTTCTAATGCATAATTAAAGACATTTAACACATAAATATTTATTTTGGCCTCAAATTTTAATTTTTAACAAATAAAAATTATTCTTTGCCCAAAGCCTTAAAAAAATAAAACCCAATTTATTTTCTAATGATTTAATTGGACAAATTGCCAATTAAATAGCAAAGTCCAAAAAATATGAAGGCCCAAAACTATAAAGCCCAACCATTTTTTTTTATAAAAAAACATGGGTCGAATGGGCCGCTGGAAAAAGCGGCCCAGTTTATTAAATAAGGCCCGTTCAATTTGTTTTTTTTAAATAACGTCGAGTAGGCCGCGTTATTTCCGCTGCCCAATTCATTAAGTCAAAACGGCCCAGTACAATTGTTTTTTTTTTAAACAAAACGATTGCCAGCCCATTCAATCAAGCCCAATTGCTTGTTAAGCCTTGTTTATTTCTTAGCCTGTGGGACAAGTATAAAAGCGAGAATTTTCTGGAAGGGTTTCATTTGAAACCCTTCGGTCGGACAACATTTTCTCTCGCCTTTTTCGTCTTCGCCGCCGAGCCGCTCTATCCGCCCAAAAAATTTTGGCGACCACCGTAGCCACGGCCGCGCTTTTCGCGCGGTCGTTGTTATCTGTGCTACCACTGTCCGTTCACCGTATGTCGCGGCCGTTTCCGTCGCCCCATATGAGGAAGTACCCCCATTCTCCGCCCCCCTTTGTTTTCCGGTCAGATCTATTAGTTACACTTTGAAAAACCGTCGCGTTTCGACGGTAAACGACTTCGGTCGGTGGCACGTGACACACACGCGCCGCCCCGAAGTCATTTTTTCTTATCGGATCCGGCCATTTTGGCCCGGATCCGTAGATCTCGGCAAAGAAAACGGCGGAGAGGGACGCAACGGGCTAATACGCGCGGTGGCGCGTGACATACACGTGTCGCCCCGCGTCAAATCTGATGGGTGTAAACGGTGACCCGACGACGGACGTGCGACTTAGGCGATGGATCTGGGTGAAATACGACGGAAACTCATCGTTCCGACGCAAAACGCGCCGATCCGACGCGGCGCATCTGAAAAACGCGCCGGTGAGATCCGGCAGCGCGTCACTCGCCCGAAACGTGCCGTTACGGCGCGGCGCGTGACGCTCACGCGCCAGTTCTGCCATACGCGCCGGTGCATGACAGGCACGCGCCACCGTGAGCGGCGTCCGGCAGTGGCGTCCGGCGGTGGTCGGGACTTTTCCGGTAGTTCGGAAATCGATTACGAAAATCGATATAAAATACCGGAAATTAAAACAAGAACCGGAATTTTAACGGATTAACTATAATCGAACAAATCGACTATAATCCGAACCGGAACTCGCTCTGATACCACTGTAATCCAAACATTAGAACGGATCTGATATTGGATATAACGGTAACATAAAAACAGTAAATGTTACCTGATTGCGGAAGCGTGATAACTGGATCGAGTATCCAGAATGAGGCTACCAGAGTCTAGTTAATTCCCACAAATCATGTCTTAGCCTCTAGGGTGGCTAGGCAGACAGAGAATTCTGTATAGTTTCTCGTATTTTCGTCTATTCCAAATGAATAGGCACGTAGCCTATTTATAGGCATAGGAATAGTATTGCACAGTACTAATACTGTGCAAACTTACCAATTTGTCAATTATGTTGGTTGGAAAACGTGCCAACCAACTGTCATATTTTCTAACACTGAGAAAACAAGACAATCGCATCTACACTGAGAAAACAAGACAATCGCATCTCTGAATATTTTGTTGGCTTTAATGCTTACTAACGAATCCAGCCAGAAGCCGCATCATCTACCTATTGGTTCAGGCCATTTTCAGTTACCAGAGAGAGTAGCAAGAAAATTTCTTCTTACAAGAATGTGATGTTTTCTTTCTTTGATCCTTTTCTTTTTTCCTGATCATTTCGTCTAGATTTGAGTTTTGTATAAAACTGCACTTCTAATCAAAAGACTAAAAGTCTTCTTCCATTAATTTAGTTTTTCTAGATTGGATAATTAGCTAGGAGAATCTGCATTTGAGTCTCATCTTTTTATCGAGCAGTTTCACCAAGAGCTCCAATTAAATCTTTTTTTGACATAGATCTGTGACCTCCAAATTTGACTTTTTTGGACCTGCAATGCATAGTCTGTAGTGTCCTCTTTTTAAGCTATTGGACCAGTAACAAAAATAAGAGAACAAAAAATAACAAGAATACAATCGGACGTCCTGCATTTTATTTGCATGATTATATATTGTTTAACATGTTGTCGATAACAAAAATAAGAAAACAAGTGGCACATACGCCAGAAAAGACCATTGAACCCTTCATTAGTAAATAAAATCAAAGGTCCAAGTAAGACTGTTTAACGGTGGTGACGTTAGCAGGTGATCATTATCCGCTATTGCCACCGTTATGATAATAGATGGGGTTGTGGACTCCTCCACCGCCATCCGTTACCTCATTATCGTCGTCCCCACATTTGGTAGCGGTAGCAAACCACCGCTATCTTTTAAAAAAATATTTTTTTATTTTTTATTTTTTTGGTCTAGAAAAAAAGAAAAAAATAATTGTTTTTTTCTAAAAGATAACCGTGGTGGCGGATTTTTCTATTTTTGATGAGGCCCCGCCCTAAAATAAAGTTTTTGAGAAAGACACTAGTTTATTTAGAACGAAGTTGGGCTCGGTAATATGACAAGTAGCAAATTGGCAGAGAGGACAACACTGAATTAATCAAAACCAAATGACCCCCCATGGGCATATTATTGTTCTCCCATTTTCCCAGCCTCATCTCAAATCGTTCTATGATTGGCTTTCATGTACTCTTCTTCTTTTGATGTACCCCTATTGGGAGGCCTGATATGTGAAAGGGATCGTTCCCACCCCACAATTCAAGAAACTAGCCATTTGCTTTAACTGATTAGTTGGCTCATTTATCCCTATAAGACTGGATTTTCTGAAATTTACCTTCAGTTCGGATGCCATCTCAAAGTTTCATAGGATTGCTTGTAAGTTTCTAATGTTCTTCAATTGCATCTCCTTGAACAAAATTGTGTCTTCGACAAACAGTAGGTGGAAAACTTTAATATTTTCTTAACCGAGACTTATGGGATCTAGGAAACCCTTTGAGCAAGCCTTTTGAATCATGATTGATATACCTTCTCCTTGTCTAAGGCCCCTTTGTGGCTTAAATTTGTTAGTAGCACTTCCGTTTATTAGTATAGACATTTTACTAAGGTTATGCATTCCTTAATCCATCCTCGCCACTTCTCTTCTAATCCCATCTTTTCAGCTATGTGATCCAGGAAATCCAAACTAATCATATCAAAAGCTTTCTTGAAATCAAGTTTCAGCCATGGAACTCCTTTTTTTTTCTTTACCCCTTCAACCAGCTCATTTGCAATGAGAATGCCATAAAGAATCAGTTTTCCTTCCACAAATGCCATTTGGCTGGGGTATATCACTTCATCCAACACCTTGCTTATCCTTGTGTCCAACACTTTAGCCAATATCTTGTAAGCACAATCAATCAGCGAGATAGGACGATAATTTTCCATTACCAATGGGCAAGTCTTCTTAGCAATTAAGGTAATGTGTGAAGCATTTCCCCAAAGGACAATTTTGTTATTCTCATGAAACTCAAGGATAAATCTTAGGTTGTCTGGTTTCAGTACTTAGAGAAAACTTTTGACGAACCTAAAATTTAATCCATCCATTTCATGGCTCTTTGAACTAGCACACTGCTTGATAGCTTCTAGTAATTCTGATTCCTCAAAACTGTTTTACCAAGCTATCCCTTGTTGCCTGGCTCAACTGCCTTGTTTCGATGTGAAGAAGTTTTGGTCTTCTTCTACTTGGTTATGAGAATCTCTCCTAAAGTGTGATTTAAAACTCTCCTTTATTGTTGGACTCCTTGGATACATCTACCTTGATACCACACTCCCACTATACAATCCCTTATCTGTTTCATTTCACCCATGTGTGGTACAACTTGGTATTCACATCCCCTTACTGCATCCAGTTAATTCTTGATTTTTGGAAATACACTCTCTGGCTGTGATGCGAGAGCTTGAATGGTGGTCCACGTTTTAGCTGCTAGTTCAGACTCTTTTGTAGTTAACCTATTTTCCTCTACTCTTATTTCAAGCTCTCTCATTCATCGTTTCATTGTCTCTAGCTTGTTTTGGGGGTCACTGCCACTTTTGCAATTCCATGTTTTGATCTAATTTTTTAGGCACTTCAAATCTCCTTTATAGTGAAAGATCCCCACCCATCATCTACTTCCTCATTCCAAAACTTTTCAACTGAATATTTGTATTCAGGAGTGCTAGCCAACAATCTAACATCATTAAGGGTTTAGGCTCCCAGTTTATCATTTGTAATAAGACTGGACAATGGGCAAAGTAATCTTTTTCCAGCCTAGTTTGTAATCACTGTTTGTTCTACCCAACCCATTTTTCATTCACCAAGAATCTGTCAATGCTACTCATAGCTCTCAATGGCATTGAGTAATAGGTGTACCTCCTCTTCAATTTGGTATGTTTATGAGTTGTGCATGAAGATATGTGTGCAGCGAAAGTTTTGTTGATGTTTGATGTAGTGACAGTGTGTGCAAGTGAGCAAGATATCATGGAGGATGAAAAACAAATGCAGGAATCTTCATTAGTACTTGCTTGATCACATTGTTTACATTTCAGCTTGTTTATATAATGTTTCAACACATTGTTTCATCTTCTTATTGTCTTGAGAATTGATACAATTAGTATTGAGCCTTGTAATGTTCTTTGATGATGTTTCTTTGAGCCTTGAGTTGTCTTGAGAGGAGTTATCTCGAGAGGAGATGTCATTTAATTCTTGGCTAACACCATTTAATGTCTCTTGGCTAGAAAAAACCCGCAAGCTGAGCATGGGGTTAACCACCACACGAAGCTTGGATCGGAAGAAAGTAAAAATATCCCGAGATAGACTTTTGGTGAAGATGTCAACAACCTACAAGGGAGAGAAAATTAACCAAGGGCATATTGCACCGGCAAGCACCTGCTCCCGAGTGAAGTGATAGTCTAGTTCTACATGTTGGGCCTGTTTGTGGGAGACGGGATTTGTGCTCAAGAAGATGGTACTAATGTTGTCACAAAGAAGCTATGGTGGTTGAGATAGTGGAATCCGGAGATCATGTAGCAAGTGCTGAAGCCATAGTACCTCTATAGTGGTAAGAGCAAGAGCTATATATTCCAATTCACAACTGGACCTGGACACTGTGGTCTGTTTCTTGGCGCTCCAAGAGATGAGATTATCACCGAGAAAAATAGCAAACCCGGAGGTGGAACGTCGAGTGTCGGGATATCCAGCCCAGTCAGTATCAGAGTAGGCAGTGATAGAGTCAATAGTATAGGAGGCGGAGAACTGAAGACCCATGGAGAGGGTGCCCTTGACATAACGTAGAATCCTTTTTACAACCTGGAAATGGAGCTCAGTGGGAGCATGCATATGTTGACTGACAGAATTGACTGCATAAGTGATATCAGGACGAGTGATGGTGAGGTACTGCAGTGCACCAACTAATGAGCGATACATGATAGGATCAGGTAGCAGATCACCCTCAGAGGAGAGATACTGTGAGATCACCATCGGGTGCTAACAGGGCTACTGTGAAGCAGTTGAGCACGTGCCAAACTATCGCGAGCATACTTCATCTGATTAAGAAAAAGACCAGTTTAACTGAATGTAGTTTCTAGACCAAGAAAATAGCTGAGAGGTCCAAGATCCTTGAGAGCAAACTCAGCATGAAGGCGCTAGACGAACCTGTCCAGAAGGGAGGGGCTAGTACCTGTGATAATAATATCATCGACATATAGGAGCAGATAGATGGTGGAGGTGTCACGACTAAATATGAACAGTGATGTATCAGCATGGCTGCAGACAAACCCAAGAGAGCCAAGAAAAATACTAAAACCCAAGCACGAGGAGCCTGCTTCAGGCCATATAAGGCCTTCTTGAGCCGACATACATGACCAGGATACACTGAATGAACGTAGCCAGGGGTCTATTCCATATAAACATCCTCAGATAGATGGCCATTTAAGAAGGCGTTCTTGACATCTAATTGACGGAGAGGCCATCCACGAGAAAGGGCAATGGAGAGAACCACACGAATAGTGGTGGTTTTGACAACAGGGCTAAAGGTTTCAAAATAATCGATGCCAGGAACCTATGTAAAACCTTGTGCAACGAGACGTGGCTTAAGGTGCTCAACAGAGCCATCGGAGAGATATTTTGTACGAAAAATCCATTTGGAGACAACGATATTGACCCTAGATGGTCGAGGAACAAGATCCCAAGTCTGATTCTGATGGAGAGCAGAGATCTCCTCATCCATAGCAACTATCCAGGCAGGGTTTTTGGCTGCAGAACGAAAGCCACGTGGCTCCTTAGTAGTTAATAAAGTGGATAGTAGTGCTGTAGGTGCCGTGGTACAATGGTTTGCAAAAATCTTAGGACGAAACCCCCCCACTTTGGCACGAGTGATCATGGGATTAGAACCAGCCATGGTCGTGGGAATAGATGAAGGATCAGAGACATCTATGGTAGGAGAGGAGGAAGAGCAAGGGGAGGGGTCAAAGGTGAGTGATATAGGAGTGGGTGGGATAGGTAAAGAGATGATGTCAGGGGGAAGGGGTGATATAGGAGCGGGTGGGGCAGGACATACAGAACATGTAGGGGAGGAAGAAGTAGCAGGGATGGGAGAGAGTGGTGAAGGTGAAGAGGGTTCAATAAATTCAGAGATGGTAAGATCAGAGAGAGAGGAAAGCGGAGAAGATATGTGAAAGGGGAAGCAGGTCTCATCAAAACGTGCATGACGGGATATGTAGAGTCGGGAAGAGGAAGGATATAGGCAGCAGAATCCTTTGTGAGAATAGCTGTACCCAAGAAATATACAAGGAAGACTGCGAGGAGCAAATTTGTTAGGAGCATAATCTCGAAGACATGGAAATACACGACAACTTTGAAAAATCACATTGAAACTTATGCGTGTTTAGATGGATTGTTTCATTTTCTTTCAAAAAAGGGGTTCCTTTAATAGAAAATAATAATGAGTGTTTGTAAATTACTCTAGAGATAATTTAATATAAAATATATAAATAATTTTATATATATAGTTGTAAAATTTAGGGTTTAAAATTTAAAGTTTTGAATTTAGGATTATATATATAATTCAGAATTTACAAAATTACATCTATATATTGTGTGGTTTATATAGGCTATAAGTTTATAAATAAAGATTTATAAATTTAGGGTTATAAGTTTATAGCTATATAATTATAGGATTATGGGTTTAGAGTGTTAAATTTATAAACTCATGTATATAAATTATACTTTATCTTTATTTCTTGTGTAGTTTATATAAATTATATCTATATATTGTATAATTTATATAATTTATAAGTTAGGGTTATAAATTTATAGTTTATATAGTTTATAAATAAAAAAAAATTATAAGTTTATAATATATATAATTATAGGGTTTATATATACTTCATAATTTATAAAGTTATATATAAATTATAAACTAATAATCTAATTTATATATATAGTTATATATTTTAGTATTTTATGATTTATGATTCATAATTTATAGAATTATATATATAAATTATACTTTATATATTTTATATAAAATTTTATACACACACAAATAAATTAAAATGATTTTTGAAATTTAATGACAAAAATAAATTAACTAAAAAAAATTAGTCATGAACCTGTGACAAAATCGGATGAACCGGACCCAAAAACAGGATCGGACCGTTGGTTAACCAACCCTGAGAGGTTCGAGTGAGTTTGGGGCTAAACTACACCGAAACAACCGGTTCAACTGGACCGCTCACTTTTAAAGGCAGGTTGAAGTCCGTTTGAACACAACACTTATCAACAAAGAGAGTAGAATTAGATCAATATACTTAGATTGAAAAATAGAAACGAAAAAGAGGCCGACAATATGAATACGAACAGAAACGAGACAACAACAATTTTCTCGAACAGAGATACCTTCGATTAATAATAGAGAAGGACTATAAGATGAGCGTGATCGAGCATCTAAAAATTCTTGAAAATATAAACGAAGGAAAGGGGAGTACCTTAATCGGCATCGAAATCGGCTTGAACACAACACTGGTGAGCAATGAAAGTAGAGTTCTATCAATATACTTAGATCGGAAAATAGAGAAGAAACAGGGCCGACAATACGAATACGGACAATAACAAGACAACAACAATTTTTTCAAATAGAGTTACCTTCGATTAATACACTTTTTTTAGAGGACTACAATATGAGATTATTAAACAAAACTTCGGCCACCAACTGGGATTGCCAAATTGCGTTAGCAGTGTGATGATACAAGATTGATTGAAGACCTATAGATGAGTAAGTCTACAATGACTACTACCTTTAGGTGTATTATTATTTATAAATACAAAAATACAAATACAATTAGAATTCTAGTAGGTTCTAACTCCGTAGTCTTTATCAAAAAGTTTTGGGGAAGATTTAGGACTTGTTTTGTACCACTTAAAAATTAAATTTTTTTATTCTTTTTTTTTTCAAATTACTTCATAAATAGTATTATAAAACTTCACTACTTCACTTTTTTTTAAAAACAAAATAAAAACTAAAAGAGTAAAAGAACTCGACGTACAACACATTACACTTGCCGTTTTAGGCATGACTGGTAGCAGGGGGGCTAGGCTGGGCCCTAACCTGGCCTACCCCACCCCCACTCTCCCGTATGTTTCCAGGAAGGTGAAAATAATATATCAATGGAATCAGTAGAGGGGATATAAGTAGACGGACAGAGACAAGTCCAAGATGGAAGGCTCTAATCAATTTTTTTGTGTGTGCCAGTTGTGAGTTCGGGACTAGAAGATCTCCTCTCTTGCTTTCGATTTCGATGTCTAAGAAGATAGGGCTTTCCAGAAGTATTCATAAGATAGCCGCCCTCTTTCAGACCCTTAGCTTTCCTTCTAAACGAAAGTACATAAGATATTCTCTAGTCGCAGACTAGAGCTCAGAAGATGATTGAGGGTACCGATTACCATTGTAATCAATAATTTAAAATAATTTTCTATCTATGCTCTGTAATCCATATTATACTCTCATATTCATAACTTATAAGCAAATGGAAGGGTTTCATAAAAAAATTCGCAAAATCGAGAATAAAGTTTCTGAGCTTTAATTTTTGAAAAACTTGAATTTGTGGAACAAGGAAGATGAAGAAAAAGAAAGAAAAATACTACGTGGCTTTTGCAGGGCCACAAATTCAAATTTGATGATTGATTTTGACTTTCACTATATGCAATATATAAATAGGTTGAGCCATTTATTGGGTTAGAATTTATATTATGTATTGAGAATTATATTTTTCTAAAAAAAAATATTTTATTTTCACCATTAAAATTCTTTGTTGTGTACACCCAAAAAAATTTTAGCCCCCTAAAAAAAATTCTAGACCGGTCCTATTGCCTATGGGTATGGATGGTTTTTAGTTTTTACTAAAAAGTTCCAAATTCCGTAATATTCGCCGTAATGATTTTATTTTTGTTTGGTTCTTAAAACCTAATTTCTCAATTCAACCCCCAACCGGCTCTGTTAGCAGCGATGGAGTTTGTGCTTCCAACGTTGAGGAGGAAACTAGAGGTAGATTCTCTTATCAAAGACACCATCGACAAAGTTCTCGTACTCCGATTCGGCAGAGCCTCCGACGCCATCTGCCTCCAGCTCGACGACGTCGTAAGATATTCCACGATTTGCTCTATTGAATTTGGTAGTGTGGATTCTTATTTGAAAATATGTTGTTGATTGTTTTTTTGATCGATAGCTGTACAAATCGGTGAGAGAAGTGTCAAGATTCGCGACAGTGGCGCTGGTGGATGTGGATTCGGAGGAGATTCAAGTTTACGTCAAGTACTTCGATATCACGTTTATTCCGTCAATGATTCTCTTCTTTAACGCTCACCACATGAAGATGGATTCTGGGTATTAGTCACTCTCTGTTCAGTTTCCTTATAATTTGAATTGATTGTTGCTGTCCATGCAATTGGTTAGTATGGTAAATTCTGTTATTAGTAGGATTCTGCAGGTTTTGCCGCTTTGATTTTTCTTCTTGTTGCTTGTTTATTTTTTCTGGGCTGAGAAACGTAGACTTTATCGAGTTTATCCTGCATAAATGGATACTAATTTTTGTCTCGCACGACCTGCAGAACTGCAGATCATACTAAGTGGATTGGTGCATT
>JAOWBN010068160.1:0-20580 GCA_028565015.1 Pinguicula moranensis
GAAGGAGGATCTACAGGCACTGGGATTGGCAAACATCAACATCAAATACAAGTTGAAGTTAGTACATGATCTACAAGAAAATCCATCTGATCTGGATGAGTGGCAGATTATGGGAAATGATGAAATAATTGATAAGGTGAAAATGTATACGGAGTGCAATATCCCTTGAAGATTCTCTGAAAATCTGATTTTAAAATTACTGCTTTGTCTAATTTTACTATGCAGACTATTGGTTACTCTAGTGTTGTTTTACTTAATCTAGTGTTGTTACTCTAGAATTTTTTTTTTTACTGAAAACCTGGTTTCAAGTGTTATGTGCAATGTTACTTAAAGATGCTTGGATATGTCAGCAAATATTTTGATATTCACGTCATGATTCATTAAAATTTTGAAGGGAGTCCAACACCTATTTTCCCTTTCATCAGGTAGTGAACGGATCATATTATTCACCCGTCCAAACTCAGAATTGATCCCTCCAACCTTGAGATCGCGAAGCATGGCACTCATCATATGGAGATGTTTAGGTATAGATTGACTCAAATTAATCTTGTACTTAAGCCAATTTAGGTGCAAGGCACGGAGCTTTGTAGCTAATGTTTGGTCGTATTCCTCCTTGAATTTATCCCATATGGACTTAGCCTTGGGCTCTATATCGTACGTGCCAATCAGGTTGTCATGAATGCAGTACAATAGAGCATAGCATGCACTACGATCCTTCTTGGCCCATGCTTCGTAGGTTGGTAAGGTTTTTGCTGGGTCTTTCATGGTTATATGCTCAAGAACATCTTCTTGTGCAGGAGATACTGAATATTCTTAGACCAGATGTCATAGTTTAATCCAGTTAACTTATCCCTGGAAGAGAACTCGTTTATCAGACTAGGGGGTGCCATTTTCCTACATGTATATTTTAAGGACATAAGGCACAATTTTGAGATTAGATTTTTTTAGGAAATTTGAATTATTCAAAAAATTTGCTAAGCTCATAATCATCACACTTTATATAATCAAAAATCATACGAAAAAATAAATTTTAATATAGAGCAAACAAACACAGTAACATATACAGGCCAAAACATAATTGGCCACTTGGATTTTTTTTTTGTAGAGCATATTTAATATAATTTTGGTATACCTTTTAATTTATTCTAGCCAAACAGATTGGCACAAATAAATTGTTAACACATAGCAGTCTAATTTTCTTTTAATACATAGTTAAAAGGAAATCTTCTAAAGTATCAAAAGTATCTGAGTTGATAGAGATGTAATCCTTAATTGATTCGATAAGCACCTAGGTAGCTGATCTCGTACTATAATTGGGTGATCAGCTTGCCTAGACAGTGTTATCATTACTCGTGAAAGGTCGAGATTTCTGGTGGAGTCACATAGGTCTTACTTAACAACCAGCCCTAGACAACCTCTCACGAGCACGATTAATGCGTATCTCTTTTGAAATTCGAGTAATTATGACAATCTAGGATTTTGATTATCATAATTTAATTATTAACACTTAGTTAATAATTTCTTTCTTTAATTTTATTAGTTCAAAATATATTCTCTAATAAAATTAATATCTAATTCACGTAATGAATATAAGTATGTTTTGGAATCAAATTGCACTTAGCAAATAAAATAACTCCCAATCATGAATGCTACAAATTAAATTGTACTAAGCAAAATAAATTTAATCCCTTATCATGCATACTAAGAATATGAATTGAATTACTCAAATCAAATAAATAATTCATAATTCATGCATAATTAAATACATTTAACATATAAATGCTTATTTGGGCCACTATTTCATTTTTTTAATCCTTAAAAAATGGTTGGGCCGCGAAAACTGGCAACCCAAAGATTTAAGGAGTAAAATCCAATCCATTTTATTGATTAATATGGGCCACTTCCACCATTTTTTTAATTCGCCCAGCCCAAAATTGGTGGCCAATAAAACATGCAACCTAGATTAAGAAGCTCGTTCGAATTTTTTCGTCATTAATGTCATATGGGCCGATTAACAAATAGCGCGTCCCAGTTGAAAAATGGGTGGGTAGAAATAATGGACCCGCCCAGTATATAAACCCAAAAATTTTGTGTTTCGACATAATGTTGAAACCCTTGGCGGAGGCGGACGAAATTCTCTCGTCCGCCGCTGCCGCTCCACGACCGCGTGAGTCACCGTCCATTCGTCGTAGTTTGGTAAATTTGGGCGATTGCGTGGCGCCTCCACCGTAGCCGCCGCTGCCGCTCCACGACCGCGTGAGTCACTGTCCCTTCGTCATAGTTTGGTAAATTTGGGCGATTGTGTTGCGCCTCTTCACTCTTTTCCTTTGTCGGTCGCCTTTCACCGTCGAGAACGCGGTCGTCTCTCGTGCGACCGCGACGTTTCTCGACGGATTCAACTTCGGCCAAAAAATATATAGAACATGAATTTTACTAGAAATCCTGCTCCGATACAAATGTAGAACATTTCTAATATTGAATTTGAATATAACAAATTGAAATACGATAATATTACCTTTTGCGAAAGCGTGATCGGATCAAATATCCGAATAACGAGTCTATCAGAGTCTCGTTAGGTATTCACGAATCAGGTTTATGCCTCATAGATGGTTAGGTAGCCAGAGAATTCCCGTATAGTTCATTTATCTCGTATTTCGAATGAATAAGCATGTAGCCTATTTATAGGAGTTGAAAATATTTGTTTATTCAACATATAAACATCACATAAACGTTTGTAATATTTCAAATTGATTTCAAATAGTACTTTACTATAAACTTTTCAACATGTGTTTAATGTTTTTCTTACACGTCTGAAGTATACGTGCTAGAGTATGATTCGACGGTGGAAATCGTGTTTCAGGGTACTAGTATTGCAGGCGGCATTGATCATCCGATGCATCTGCATGGACACAGCTTCTACGTCGTCTGATCGGGAGAGGGATGGTGCATGGTATAATCTGGTGGACCCGCGGCTGATGGAGACGATTGTCGTACCGAGAAATGATGGACAACGATAAGATTCAGGGCAATAAATCCAGGTGTGTGGGGTTTACAGTTTACACATGAATTTCCCTAGCACGTTTCTTGACAAGGGTTTTTCATCCCTAACTTTATTTTTATTTTTAATTCATAAAATTCGTAAAATGTACAAGTTTTTATTTCAGGAGTGTGGTTCTTACATCCATTTTGAGCGTCATGTGAGTTGGGGAATGGGAATGGCGTTCATCATGAAAAATGGCGGAACGTCCGATAATCGGGTTCTGCCCCGCCGCCGGATATGCCAATTTGTTGAAGGTGGAGGTGAAATGACTGCATAAGGGCAGGCCTCAAGTAGATAGATGTTACCGATTGTTTTATTTTTTTTAGATAAGTAATTCTTTTATTTGTTTGTTTAATTATTTATTATGAATATTATTTTTTGGTGCATTTATCTAAGAATTAATAAATCATTGAGATTCTGACATGGCAAGTCGGGTCTAGTGTGCATGTACAATAGTGAGTCAACAAATAATAATAAAATGAAATCGATAGATTATTATTGCATAATCTACTATAATTCCGAATTGCAAAATGCTGCAGTTAATACATTATAGTTTTGCTTTGCCATTGTGAAAAGCTCTAACCAGCACCACCCACAAATGTCTCTTGATTATTCCTCAAAAACCTAAGATGTCATATTTTTTTTAAGAGCAAGCTGGCCTTCCATAAACAACGGTGAATGGGAACTTCGTATCCCTTCCATACGTAAACGTCGTTTGGCTAGTAACCGCCCCGCCGCTGTTTACACGGCAGAGATTGTTTTCCGGTCTTGAGAGAACAAAGGGATCTATCGGCTTCACGCTCTGAAAACCTATGCAGAAAAGCTGCACGTCCACAAGAACGCAAGGACAGTTGAGGAAAAAGTTGACTTGCCACTCAGGCTTATTATTCACTAGCTTTCCGGTAGCCGTCTGGTTCAATGATAAGTCACTGAAATGGCATTGACCAAAAGTACCTACAGAACGAACGGAAACACATGAAAATCAAAAAAAAAAAATTGGACCAAGAGCGAGAAAATCAATGCCCCCCTCCGCCACTAACAATCAAGGTAATGTTTGTGTTGGATACCTTTGCTCATCATGGCCACGACGAACATCACATAAAGGAACTTAATGGAGGCAGCCATTGTGAAAACAAGAACAATGAATTATTTTTCAATCTGAGAAGGCTGATTATATAGATAGAAGAATGGCAGAGGGAGGATTTGCTGTACAACTCTGCGGCGTAAGGAGGAAAAGTCAATTATTTAAGAAATTGTTTGATGTCATGTTTTCCAATGTGGAAAGTCAATTTCCACACTGGAATTTTGACCAGTATTTGAAATGATTGTAAGAAGATCTACGAGTTTAATGTTTTTCCCTTAATTATAAAGTGATTGAATTCATATATGATCCCACCTACAAAAAGAAGACAGAATAAATTAATGACAATCTCTAAAAAATTAAAAAATTATATGATTGTCACCAGAAATCACTTCCTGCAAATTCAAATTACCTTCTACTTTTCAAGAAAGGTTAAATTAAATACATAGGAATTAATTAAATATAGTTTAATAGCTAACCTGCGAAACATTTGTAAAGACCGTTGAAAATGAAAAAAGATGTAAGGTATCGAAAAAAAAAAATTTAAGGGGTCAAACAATTTTTTGGGTAGGGGGAGGGGGGCCAAACCCTAAAACCTATGCCCCTGGGAATGGCCTAGGGGCAGGGGGTTCAGGCCCCACCTAGATTCACCCGTGCATTTGCCAACTCTTTTTAATTTTTATTTTTAAATTAAAAGTTCATCAAAATAAATATTATGCCATGTTCACGGTAGGAAAAACTAGTAGAGCCAGTCCCAATTCATAGTTTCCAAGGGCGTATCCAAGTGGAGATTTCTCGTGCTGTAGCCCAACCCCAAGGTCAAGTAGTCAAGTTCCACAATAAAATTTTATTTTTATTTTTTTTTATCTCAAGGTCCAATCCAACCCATTAGCTTTTGTAGCCCAGGTATCAATTACTTTTGGATCCAGCACTTACAGCCCAACCAAAAATAATTGTGTTTATGCAGATTTTTATCTTCTCCTCTTTGAATCTGAATAAAAAGCGTTAAGCACAAAACGTTCAGCGCATGTCTGTAAAAAATTGTACATATGCGAGATGGTTTTACAATGCATTATCTCATTTATACTATAACATTTACAAGTTTAATGTCTCCAAATTTTATGGAATGTATGTTAGATTGAATTAATATATGTTGTTGGTATTTGATAATTAGTAAGTTATTTAGTAGTTATTTGATAGAGTTAGAGTTGATTAAAGTTCTATACAATTTATGATTCTATATTCAATTAGGATTTAGTTGGTAGTATTATATATACACAAAAGGTATTACTGAATAAAGTATGAATTTTCATATTATTTTTAACATGGTATCAGAACGTTAAGAAAAAAATGTGTATGATTTGGCTGGTGAGCCTTCGGATGAACAACTGGTTACTTATGCCACTACATCTGTGTATGATTTGCTGAATGATGGCACATCCCGGTGAGTCGTCAATTGCTACTGCCCAAGTTGGCATCAAACTGAATAGCTCCAACTACACCTTATGCACACAGGTGTTGGAGGTGTATATCTTTGGTAGAAATAAACTTGGATACAGTAGCGATGATACTGCACAACCCTTGGTGACTAATTAGGGCAACCAAAAATGGCTTAATGTTGTGGTTAAGGGATGCCTCATCAATTCTATGGAGGAAACACTTACTCGTGACTTCATTCAGTATCCTACTGGAAAGGCTATTTGGGATACAGTAGGAACTACCTTGTTTGATGGAGGTGATGCTTCTCAATTATACATTCTTCGTTGTAAGGTCGCAAGGATACACTGAACGGTGGCCCTGTAGATGGATATTACACAGGATTACAAGAGATTTGGCATGAGAATGATTTTCGGCATCTAAATCCCATGAAATGTGAAGAAGACATTTGACAACATATTTCGTTGCTGCAAGAGGAATGCATCAATGCGTTTCTTGATGGTCTTGATGATCATATGGATAACATACAATCAGATATGCTCCAACTCTTACCTCTTCCATCCATTGAAGCTACTTAAAGGCAAGTCCTTCGCGAAGCCATTAAGTTGTGATGAAAGACAATGTGGATCCACCTGTTGTATTCATGGCAGCTAAGGGCATTCGATTTTCTGCTGGGTCTCGTTCAAATAATGGCGTTAATGACAAACATGGAAAGCAAATTGTTGGGTGTAGTCATTGTGGAAATCGGCGCTACACCGCCGAAAACTCTTTCCGAATTTGAGGATATCCGGACTGGTGGGAGTCGTACCAAGACAGAAAGCAGTGTGAAAAAGAGCAAAAAAACTTAGCCAATTTGTGACTAAACCCAGAGAATAGATCAAGTTTGAAGAACGTTGTTCAGTACTTAAACCTTCACCTATAAGAAGGTAAGAACTAAGTCTACATATGTTTATAAGTACATGACACTAAAATGCAAAATAAGCTTTAGATGAGTTGACAAGAAGTTTGTAAAAGACAGAAAAATCTCCCATATGTCTCACAAAAACGTGTAACCTAAACTAACTGGCCATTTAGCTTCATACAAGTCTTATATAGGCGCTAGAATGTGGTGTAAGGTGGACAAAACCGTGTATCTTGAAGTCACACACATTTTATGCTCCTTGACCAAGTTTTGGCTTGCTCATCACGTTTCCTTCGGACTTGGACATGAAGTAGTCCATGTTCTTCATGTAGCCGTGTGACCTTCAACTTTCATGGACAAGTCCTTCAACATTCACCATTAGATGTTCCCTTGACCGTGGCCTTCCACATTTCTTGGCACGGAGTTTTGGTGAACATAAATGCACCGTGTTGACCATGCTCTCTTGGGCTCAGGTGGCTTTGTGTGGGCTGGATCATGGGACATGGTTCATGTGCCTCTTCCCTAGGACCAACTAAGTGTAAAAGAATCGATCAAGCCCACCTTGAGATGTAAGTCTATCAACACCATCCCCTATCTCTCGGATCAAGCCCAATACTTTTTCTTTGAAGAGCTTGGCTCATGAGCGTGTCATGGGGCCCCGTGTCCAGTGTAGTGGATCCTTAGTTGAGTTCCCTTGAGTTTGGTCTCGTTGTGTGTGCCCCCTGTGCCCCTGACTTGTGGATCAACAGCCCCATCTACCTTGTCCAATTGAGTTGAAGCATGGTTCGCAGCATTAGTGAACCAATTACTGAGGCCCAATCAAATTTATTAGAATTGGATTTCCATGGTTCAACAACATTGTATGAGCACGGTCCTAATCCCTCTATAGATGACCGTGCGTGTATTGTTCAAGAGGAAGTTTCTTCGATTAAAATAGGTGGAAATCTCTTAGACCATGTGTTGATTGAAACAGATGAGGCATTGAGAATGCACCTAAAATAATAGCAAAACGTCTTTACCCCCTCTCCACATTCAATAGTCTTCCTCCTACAATTTTCCAGGTTAGTCTTCACAACTCTAAATCTTAAAATCATGATAATGATAATACATCCTTTGTCTTGCCATAAAAACATAACCGAGGTATTCCGCCCCATCGCTACTCTCCTGAGTTGAAGAGTAAGAAATCTAAGTATAGGATTTTTCTCGAGCTTTGTTAACACATAATATACCTACTCGAATTGAAGAAGTTGTATCTAGACCTAAATGGATGGTTGTTGTTCAAACCAAGATGCATTCACTCCTATAAAATTGAACGTGGTCACTTGTTCCCTTGCCCAAATGAAAGAAGATGGTAGGATGTTGGATGGTGTTTACTATAAAAACACAAAGCAGATGGTTTGATAGAACGTAAAATTCGTTAGTTGTGAAGGGAAATACCCAGACATACGGTATAGATTTCAATTAAACATTTTCTCCAATTGCCACATTGAATACAATTCATGTCTTGTTGTCGTTAGCTGCGAACTTGGATTGTCCTCTTCACAATATGATGTGAAGAACACATTTCTTCACGGTGCTAATAATGGATTAGAGCAAAAATGACTCTATTAAATTTCAGTGCTTCTATTTAGTGAAGTTGTTGAAATTCAATACATCAAATGACGCAATGCATATTGGGTCACAATGGATGGGTAAGGCCGCATACATTTAACCCCCCAAACCCCAACTTAGTTGGGAATATACTGAGTACATTGTGGTTCACACTAATCTTGTTGAAGAGATCTATATGGCTCTCTCACCTGGATATATATCAAACACATGTCTAAGCAGCTTGTTTGTAAGCTTCAAAAGGCTCTCTATGGCTTAAAACAATCTCCTAGGGCATGATTTGGATGGTTGAGTTCAACTATGAAGAAGTATGTTTTTGTGCAAAGTAATTTCGATCACACCCTTTTCCTGAAGAAGAACGAGCTGAAGATTACTATTTTATTAGTGTATGTCGATGACATGACTATAACAGTAGATGATTCATATGAGATTATTCGTCTTCAAAAACCAACTTTCATCGGAATTCAAGTTAAAAGGATTTAGGTGCTCTTAAATATTTTTTCAGCATGGAGGTTGTTTTTTCTAGAAAAAGAATATTTTTATGTCAAAGGAAGTACATATTGGATCTTCTAGCCGAGGTTGGTCTGGTTGAGTGCAAACCAACCGACACCTCCATGGTGTCTGGCTACAAATTGTGTGTTTCCTCGGACAAGTTCTAGCTGATATGGAGAGGTACCAACGGTTGGTGGGTAGATTGATTTCCTTTGCTCACGCTCAACCCAATATATCATAGGAGTTGGGGTCGTGAGCCAACAGATGCGTAATCCAAACACAGATCACTTGGAGGTTGCCTTGAGGATTCTTAGATACCTTAATGGGTATCCAGAAAAAGAAATTTTGTAATTGCAGCATGGAAATTTTAAAATCGAAGGTTGCACAGATGCAGACTGAGTAGGTGATACTCAAAAAAGAAAATCCACATCTGGATTTTTTTTATCTTTTTAGGGAAAACCTAGTAAGATGGTGCGATAAGAAACAAAAAGTGGTGGCTCTATCCAATGCTGAAGCAGAGTTTAGATTGGTGGCAAAAGGTGTGTGTGAACTGCAATGGCTTAGAACGGTGATTAAACTCGGATATGAACCACAGTCTGCAATGAATTATTTTATGACAATAAGGGAGCAATTGACATCTCTCACAATCCGTTACAACATGATTGTACAAAGCATGTAGAGATCGATCATCATTTCATCAAGCATCACCTTGATGCAAAAACTATTCTGTTATTGTATATCAAGTCTGAAAATCAGTTAGTTGATATTCTGACCAAAGCAGTGTGTAGACAGGTGCTGAACGACTCAATCGTCAAATTTGGCATGTGAGATTTGTTGCCTCAATTTTAGGGAGTGTTATATTGAGTCAATATCTATTAAGAATATTTTGTTTATTAAAAATATATTTGTTATCGTATGTTTTGGATAGGATTAGTTTCACTTACGTATAGTTTTTAGTTAGATGGGATTAGATTGAACCCTAAAAGATAGGACTAGAAGTATCTATATAACCCGTAAATAGTATGTTGGTTAATATAATCAAAGAATATTTTTTGCATATATTGACATGTTAAGCCCAAAATTAGGCAAATCCTTTTAAACTTATGCAGAAGCCCGTGTCGTATATTTTGATTGTTAGTAAATTTTGTGCTATATTTCAATGCACAAATTGTTACTTTTTATCACAAATTTAGCAGGTATTCGATAGACACAAAAACAATTTACACCCATCAGAAATCCTGGATTGACCCTTGAGTTTATCAATTGATAGCATAATGTAGGCGTCATTCATCCATAGCTTTGGCTTACCATGCATCTGGCAGCAAAAATGAGGCGTACGCCAAATGCAGAAATGATATAGCGCACAAAAAATCAGACGCACAAAACCCACGAACGGCCCAAAATGACCAAAATACCTTGTGTTGAATTCTGTGTCAGTGTTTAACACGAAGGTATTTTGGTCATTTCGCCCATTTTTGTGCGTTTCGTGCACTGCATTTTTGTGTGCTATATCATTTTTCCACCAAATGTCCATACTGAGAGTACCCTTTAATTTCTATTTCAAAAATTAGTAAAAGTTTGTTTTTTATGTTTCTAAAGTCAGCTTGATTTGTCGTTGCTGATGGGTTGTCACTTTCAACTGCTATTGACGGGTTGTCACCGCCGCTTGGGATTTGTCGTTGCTACCTAGCAGCTCTAAATCCAACCGTTAGAGTAGCTAACGCCAGGAATTCGATGAAATTGAGGAGCTGGAAAATGACTTAACTTCTGGTGTATTGTGCAGCCAATTGGCATTTTTTATTAAAACAATTTACATACCAAAAACAAATACAGTACAGAGATAATGGAATTCCCTCCAATAAATTTATAATTTGATAATACCAAGGGAGAAACTATGTATGGGCGGGTACGGGCTTCTGCCTAAGGGTCAATTTCGGCCCAACACTATTTCACCCTTGACTCGAGTCTCGAGCGATGTCTAATTAGCCCTCCGTCCTCCATTTTGGTTGTGGAAAAGACTTGTAAGAAGGAACTGGTCTTGCACGGTTGTGGCTGCAAGCGGAACTTAGGCGCTTTAGGTTTGTATTGACCCTACACTCTCGCTTCGTCGCTTGAAAGCGAATGGGAGAAAGTACCTCAAGGCCTTAGCCGCATTCCTTTACAACAATAGGGAAGAATAAAAATGAACAGCAAGACAAAAGGGCGTGTAGGAAATCTTTTCTTCTTGTTTATCTCTTCTTATGAGCTGTCTTATCCTAGGACCTTGTAAGATCCCGGACCAGAAGCTGAATCATTGGCACGAGGGGCTCACTGTCATGTCGGTTTCATTTCATTCTAGAAATTCAGAAACGCCAACTCAAATCTTGATTCCCAATTCAACTTCCCAACTGGTTTGAAGGTTTGTGAGGATGCTTTTAGCTAGTTTTTTACCTGCTTACAACGTTTCCAATTTTTCTTAGAAAATTTGTCTTGAAACCTTAATTTTTAGAGCAATCTTAAAGTGTACCTGACAAGTTTGTAACTATACGGCTACTCAGCAAAACCCTTTCTCCAGCGCCGATAAAGTTTTTCATGCCTTTTGATAATTTAATAGAGATCTTATTCTTCAGTTTCTGAGTAAAATTTTAATCCCTCAAGATATCTTATATACTGTAAGAATGAGCAATAGATATCACTTCTGCAATTTTATAGGCACTCCAAGAGGAAATATAAATTATGCGTTCTGCTAATGCGACAATAACCAGACTGGGGTTGGGATGGAAAGTTGTTAGAATTGCAATTATGACTACATCTTGCTGCTGTCGTGTACTAAATCTATGCTAGTGGAGTAAGAAGGTAGAACCAGTAGAGTGTGGCCACCTAAAATGTGGCTAGCATTATTCTAGAAGGATCCCATCCCAAAGTATGCTGAATGGATCTCATGGTCAGGGGCTCCTGATTCTTTGCCGATTAATGAATTTTCAAGAATAAATAAAAACAACAATTATTACTTATGTTCAACATCAACTTGTCCATTAACCTTGACTAGTCAAGCAACATATGTGCAGTGAGCAAATGTTTTATGAGGAAAGTTGACCCTGGTCACTTAGGATGTAAAATGTTTTTCATGTTGCTGCTGCTTTCATTGGTGAAACTTTAGTCTTATCTCATTTTATTTACTCGTTTTATTTACTCATTTTTATATACTAGATTATAGATGGATAGCCAACAAAAAAATAAAAGAAAACAAGAACAGGAACAATATATGCATTCTTAAAAAGAGATGATGTTTCTACAAGTAGAGTGGAGAATGAGAATTCTCAACCCCGAATAGTGGAGAATGAAGTTGTTCCTCCACATCCTCAGCATGATCCACCTCCTGAGCATGATCCTCCTCCTAAGCGTGATCCCACTAGTATGAAAATTGAAGTTGCTAATCTTGAACGTGATCCGGGCAAACGAATGCCGATTTACAAATATGATGTTGATCAAAGAAATGCAATGAGACGAGCTTACATCCAGAAGAAGGCATTTCAACCCGAGTTAAAGAACTATTCTTGGACAGAAGATGGACGACAAAAGTGTCAATTTCAATTATCTTAGTTTAAAAAGTATCCTTGGTTAGAGTATTCACCCAAGAAGGATGCAGCATATTTTTTTCCATGCTTCCTATTGTATGATGGAACTAATATTCATCGTGATACATTTACATCCATTGGATTCAAGAGTTGGAAACATGTTAATGATGGAAAACGAGCAAAATGCCAATAGCCCCCTATACTATACCTATTAGTCAATTTACCCCCTTGTACTTTCAAAAGAGCCACTTTACCCCCTGTACATTAAAAAACAACCCCACTACCCCTGAATAAATTTCACGCGCTGTTGCGCGAGTTGGGAAATATTTATTAGGGTGAAAAGTTGATTTCACCCTCGATCGACTGGAGTCTGGACGAACGTTCCCATTCTCTTCTCTCTGCTCGATTTCACCCTTAATCCAATAATTAGGGTTTGTTCCCAGGGCAACTCTTCTCACGGGCAATTGGATTGAATTCTTCCAAATTCTTGCAATCTTCTTTCCACTCTTCCAATCCTTGAATTATTTCACAGATATGATTATCATTAGCTCAGAGGAATCTCGATTGCATTTCTGAACTTTGCCGAGACGGACAATAATTCTATTGCGCGCATAATGTTTCTTGTGCCCTTTGCTTCTGGATTTGAACCTTCTGCTTTAGCTTGACGGAGATTCAAAATGCACGCGGTATTATGGAGTTCTTGCAGAAACAACCCAGTAAGTAATATGTCCTCTGTGAAGTGATATTCCCTGTAAATTTATGCTCTCTTTTGTTGGTGGCAGACAAGTAAAAGATGATGTAAAAGGTATTAAGAAGCTGCTACGTTCTTCAATTGGGCAAGAAATCACTTAGGTGTTGAGCCTAGTGTGCAAAATTGTTGTATTAGGATTCACATTTTGGTGTGGTCCAAAAATTGTAAACAAGGGATGGAAATATTGTTAGAACTGGTGTAGTTGAATGAAAATAAGGATGTTTCCAAAAGACTGAATGTGTTTGATAGCCTGCTTCTTTTTTAACATTACCACAGTGGAATTTAACATGAGCAAATTCATTGAGGATTGATCTGTGCCCTTCTGAAATATTTGATGATACAGTCTGAGTGGAACAGTGCCGTACGTACAAGCATCTTGTCAACTCTACTGCGTAAGACCTTTGTCTTGTTTGTTTTATTTTCTTCTTTCAGTTGTGTGCTCATTCTGCTCAGGTGTATTTCGAACAAATTTTTTATGTTGATATAGCCATGTGAATTTATTAATATTCCAATTCCCATAAAATACCTTCTATGTAATGCAGATGACCATTCTGTGCCGATCGTGTAGAATTCTCAAAATTGCTAGCTATGCTTGAACATATTCATCCTAATAATGGACTTTTATTACTTTACTCCTCGTGTGTCGTGTGTTGAAGGTTCTCCTTGATTGGATTAGCTCAAGTTCAGCTTCTAATTACCGCAACTGTTTCCTGATTGAGGGATGAATCACTGCTATGTCAAGGTCAACAAAACCTGAACCAGCTCAACCCTTGGTCAATGCTAATGCTCCTCTTATTGACACTGCTGATTAAAACTTAGAGAGAAGGTAAACTCTTATATTGTTGGTATTGTATCTAGGATTTGCTAAATTGCCTGATTTGTTTGTAGATGACCTGTTGAAGTTTATCATGTAGTTTTATATATAGGGTATCCTTGAAGCAGAGATAGAATTTCACATTAAGCTCATTTGGAATTGCTTTACAGGAGCATTAGAGCCTTCTTGAAGTATCTCATTTGGAATCACTGCTATATATCTTCCCGGATCATATGTTGATCCTCAGCAAGTAATTAAGAAACTCCACACAATTTTGATAGGCCTCGGATGCTGAAGGTACGAACAACAACTAAAGTTGGAAATTGACATTTTCTCTTTCCTTTCGAATTTCGATGTAATGGAGGAGAAAGATGCGAGAAAAGAATCGAAATTGTTGCTACTGATAGAGCGGGAGGAGCAATAATTTTGAGCTGACATTTGCCGGACAGTAAGTAGATTGAGCTTGTTTACACGAAGCATAAGGGCCCATCCATGAATTAAGTAGAGAGTGGCCTAGTTGTTGGATGATATGATTCATGGCTGATTCATTTAAAGTAAAGAAGAAAAGCGGAATGTTATGTGTGAATTGTATAACAACATTTCCGGGTGATTTTTAAGCTCTGTGTTGAGATCCAAACTCTGGCTACTCTTCCATTTTCAAATTCCATTGAAGTGGTTCAATCACCTAAAAAAATGTCTTTACATTTACCAGGGTAACAATTTCAGTCGAGTATAGTTGAGAGAAAAAGAATACACGATGAGTTGATAAACGACCAAAGCTAGTCAACTCTTCTAAGCTACAAAATATCAAAGCAACGTTTCTGTAACAAAAAATTGTTCTAGAAATATCACATGGGAGCCGACCTGATAGATTTTCTGAAAAGAACGAACAAACTATTGCCGGATGAAGTGCTCAATTAGAAAGGTATATCTCGTTTTAAGCTCTATGCTCCTCCAGCACCTTTTCCCTTCTTTCTCTGAATTTTCTTCATGTAAAACTCCAACTCTTTACCCTCCAGAATGTAACTGCGCACAGATAAATAAATAAAAACATATGAATCTCTCAACAAGCTTGGACAGTCTATAAGGAAATGGAAATGAAACCAGGCAGTTAAATCAGCTCTATTGATTTAGGATCCAAAATATTGACCCCAATGTAAAGAGATGATGGTTGTATTTAAGATTACCATAATGCAACAAAAGATAAGAGTCCAACCAGAATTAGGCATTTTAACTCGGTATTCACAACCAAAATATTAACAGAAAAATACAAACCCATCAGCACGACCACACTGGCCTGGGCGTGAGGAGATAGCAGCTAGCAAGCGGCCACCAGCAAACTGTTCTTCAACATGTGGATCTATCTTGCGATCCTGCTTCCTTTTTCTAGTTTCCTGAGGACGTGATTGCTCTGCTTTAGTTCTTCAGCAGCTGCAACCTCATTCTCCTATACTCAAGTTATATTACAATGCATAAAAAGATTACTGATCTATTTTCTTGTAACATAAGAAACGAGAACTGAAAACTGAAAGAATCTAAAGCTGCTGTCATGAAAATTTTGGTTATTTCCTGCTCAAGGAAAAGGAAATGAATTTGATATATGTCTGCAGGGACAGAAATAACAAACATGGCAAAATGAAGGAAGCCAAGGTAGAAGTTCAAAAATACCTCTCCTTTCTTCTTAGTGGAAGTCTTCTTCTTCCTACCAATGTCAACTCCATAATGATGAAGATACCACAGCTTGAATGGAGCAGCATCCACCTGAACAATAGCGCTCTTAACCAAAGTCTGGGGTCCTTACCAATTCATTGTTGGATGCATTATAAACGACATCCAAAATACGAGTCTTCCGGGTCACAGCTTCACTTCCCCAAGAGTAATTTCCTGTATCCAACCTCAAAGCACACCACTTCACATTACCACCGCGAACTCTCACCCTTCGTACTGTCTTGTTGCTTGACAGTTTCGTGTTAGCCGGTTGCCTACCAAGCTCATACCTAGTGCATACCCATATTAGAATCAATCAAACCGCAGTTTCAGAGAAATGGCTGCCTCAATAGAATTAGTGGATGCCTGATTGGTATTTTTTGGGATAAGCTAGTTGGTACATTGCAGAACTGGGATCATACTCACAATTAACGACTCCATAAACCATTTAAGAAGGCTACTACATCCGTTTTAGAAACCACTGAATATACAACCAAGGAGAAATACAGAACTAGGAGACGAAAACGATCAAAACAGGATCTGAATGCTTAACTAAATAAAACAAGATCTGAATAACCAAACATATGGAAACAGTAAACCTAGCGGGAAAGCTCACAAACATTTGCCCAAGGAAATATACATAGAAGTATATATGGTAGATTACAAGATTATAACACTGTTCAAATTTAAGAACGAAGAGGAGGACGAAAAATACTCTCTTCTTCCTCTAAACCTTTTTCTTTCCTCCAGTTGCACTTGCACGTCTCTTGTGCATGGAATCTCTAGAAATACCTGTAAAACAATATCGATTCCGTCATTCTCAGCCTAAAACAGTTATCTGAAAATTCTGATGAATCAAAACAATTTAATGAAAATGAGAAATGCGCCTACAGATATCCTACCCATAGTTCCTGGTAAGAACTCTCCTGCTCCGGTTAATATCTGGCTGAACTCAAACAGAGCTCAAGGTGGTGCAATTGCAGACAACAGTGGCAGGAGCAAGAGTTCAGAAGGTGATCGCAGCCGGTGATTTTATCCCGCTGCTGGAAACCCCAAGTAGACAGACAATACCCCTCGTCATCGAGGAGACGGCGTCGTGGGCTTTTATAATATGAATATATCCTCTACCCGTAACGTAAGGGTAAGGCCCAAGAAAAATTTATTAATAAAGAAAATAATCATTATTATGTACAAATGTAACCCCCATCCCTGCCAAGTCAAATCTATAGAATTTGAGAATTGATATTGGCTACCAATTTTAAATCAGAACTGTGGATCCCCATATTTAACATCAAATAATTGATATTAAATATATGATGATTAGAATTAAATATGTAAAAATTAATATCCACCATTTTTATAATATTCGTGCACTATATCATATAGAATTTGGGTTCAATCCGTCCGGACCAACTCTATACTCTTTTGGCCACTTAATAGAGCGTCAGAATTTGGGTTCAACCCGTCCGAACCAACTAACTATGCTCTACTTTTGGCCACAGAGAGCGGAACGTGCAGAGAACAAGGCGAATCTACTAGTGGCAGGATAGTGAGGCCGCACCCTTTTAAGTCAATGGTATTTTTATGTTGTTCTCTTTCTTAATAAAAAAGTATTCCCTAAAACTTCTAGATCCACCACTAATTTGGATATAATTCGATTGATTCTTTTAGTCATGAATGTGGCATGTCAAGCATATGCTAAGTCTCCTGATCACAACATTATGAGGATTGAGGATAACAAAGAGCCAAACCCAATAAAGAATGATGTTTCCGCCACATACATATACATATACCGTTACAATGAATCGACTCCAAAGAATCAAAAGTACCGGAAAAAACAATCTGTCCGAACTAGCTGTCTCAAATGCCTTGACTCCCTTATATAAACAAGATCATAAGCAAGATATATTAATAGTACAGAAAACCTCACCTCAACACACTAGCTACAATAAGAATAACAATTGTACTCAGGATGGTGCTCGCAGCAAGTGCAGGCTGCGCATTTCCGGGACTTGGCCCAGGAGTTGTGGAGCCATTGACAATACTGGGAATCCGTGATCGCACAGGGGGAAAAGCCGGCTCAATCACATCACTCTCTGTCAGAATTGGGCTAGGAGCCTCGGCTGGAGGAAACCCTTTCTGCACCGTAAGACTAAAAAGAGCTCCAGGCTGGACGGGGTTCATGTATACAGGTATATCTTTGTACCCTAAACATCGGTTCCCTGTGCATCCATGAAAACAGCAGATTACGCAAGTAAGACTTAGAGATCTTGCATGATTCGTATTTCGTAGTATTTGTATTATGCCAATCCCAAAATTTTAACTTATTTTCTTCTAAGTTGTGTCTAGATTACGAGACAGATCTATGTACTGATCAGGGTAGATTCTATCACTATCATTCAATGTCGTATGTCTTTTTCATTCTGTGGATTTCCCCATCCATTTTTCTGACGTTAGGTTCAAAGTCATCAAAGTTTAAAATGGGATGATGACACTCAGCAGACTGTCTTTTCAACTTTTCAATGATGAACTAGAACACGACACCCAGTTGCATTGAAGTCCTAAATTAGAGCGATGGCTTGTTTATTAGATTGATTCTGCAATTGACTGATGCAACAGAGTGCAGACAAGGAAGTGGCGCCAAATGTCAAAAGGAATACACGAAGAAACATCACTCAAATTATATAAGCATGCAAGAGTCGACTTACTTGTGTATCTCGCAGCCGTTGCAGGGAATTCTGTTATGACACCATTGATTCCCATGCCAGAAACATGTGAGTTAATCTCCACATATGCATCAGAAAAGAAGTCCCATGATTGAGAAACAAATTCATTTCTGAAATACTCAACATAGACTGAAAGGTTTAAAGCTTGCAGCTTTGGAACAATATCTGTTTGACCAAGTAGAAATAAGTGATCTGTAGGAAAGACAGATCTCTTGGAGATCACCACAGAGGTAGCAAAACTTTTTATCTCCAAAAGTGTTGAGTTCAGAATGTCGCGGACGTCCTCGTCGACAAGGTAAACGAGTTCATAGCTGCTAATACTTTTGAACTTTGAGAGCACCGCACTATCGCTAGATTTAATCATAACTTTCTTGGTTGTCTGACTATTATAACCAGATTTATTTAATGCATCCAAAACTGCATCAATTACGTCAAAACCTTGATTTTCGGCCAGGTAAGCAGCATTCTGCAACGATCCCAAGATGATTGACAGACAGAGAAGACATCAATGAGCCAAAAACAACAACATATATTTATATAAATGAACATTTAGTGAAATAAGAAATCCAACAAAATAGTTTGACTTGGTCATATACAATAACAAAATGCATGAAGAAAGCTCACCTCGATGCTGATCAAGACTCCAGAAACAGAAGATGCATTATTTGCAAAATCCAAAAATTCAGTTAGCTGCATTAAGCTCCCTTCATTTACAGCTCTAGGATTACGATACAGGGAATATTGTGAACCATATGGACTGTACAGAGCAGCTGCCATGAAACCACAAATAATATGAAATATTTCAACAACATTTTTCAATAGCATATGTTTCAGTCAACGTTGATCAGGTAACTCTTGGAGTGCACCAATGTATTAAATTTTCTGAGTTTGAAGTTTCACTTACGTCTCAAGGTCTGGATTTGACTCCAGGTAAGATTGTAAGCAAAGATACCATTGACTATGTTGAGCTGTGGGTTAGTTGTCGCCAGGCTGATGAAAGCAGATTGAGCAGCATTTGTCCTATCTATGAGGTTGATAGAACCCAAGCAAAAAGGTATTCCATCACTAGTCATTTGAACCGGGCAGTCAAGTACATGTACACCATCTGATACAGCTTTTGCATATGCTATATCAGTACAACCAGGATAATCTCCGCTTGCTCCCTCGTTTGAGATAACCAAAACATTTGCTGCATCAGACAAACAGAAGGATTGTGTCAAACATTTACAATTTCTATACTGCAGCAACATATTCAAGGAGGTTTATGAACTGCACTTAAAAGAGGAAGGAGATTATCAAACTTTCCACATGGTATTGGCGTACCTTGTATGGTGTCATTTTTCCCTATGTGTGAGAAGCAATCTGGAAGAAGAGAGCATCATGAAATTATATAAAGTCAAAAGAGACAAATCATTTCTGCAAATGCTAAGAAAAGGTTTTACTAGATATTTCGCCCAACTATCCATAAAACTAAGAGTGCAGTAGCAACTAAAGGAAACAAGAGAGGAGGCACAAGAGAGATATCATTGTTATCCGAAGCACATACAAATTATTGCTTTCAAGCATGAAAATGGAAAAGATGACTAAATCTAGATATTTTTCCTACAGGCATTTCCATGAATAACGGCCCATTTCTTTACCTAACATGTGCATTATCATTTGTCATAAATAGGCTATTTCAGCAGATTGGCATCAAGTGAGATCACCAAACAGCTGCCTTAAAGGCCTTGGAGATAGAAGGCAGTGCCTTTACCATATGCAATCAATGGACCACACATAGATCAACATGGAATAGGTTTTGTCAGAAACAATGTTAACATGATTCATAATATGAAAACACAGGCTGCACCTTACTTGAGTTCTGTTGTTTCATGTAACTTGCATAATTACCTGGTATGCTACCTCTTCATATCATAACCTAGGATTCGAAAGCTAGGGGATTGATCACAGCCATAAAACTATCAGAGTCTCTTATTAATCTAGCTGGTTTGATTGTCTCAAGCATGAACATAACCCTAACTTCTCTCTATCAATGAGTGTATTAATCTGACCATCATAGTCATGGCCTACGGCTTTTCTCTCGCTAATTGTGCTATCTAGCTATGTGAATCAGAAGACTATTATGACATTTTTTTGTCAAATTGAACAATTTGATTTGCTTTTAAACTCAAACACGCGCGGTTAAGAGTGCAGAAGCTTAGTTATTTTGGCATATTCAATGGTTATAATGCAGATAAAGTTGTCGAAGTTTGACCATTGGTTACCTATGGATTCAGACGGAGTTATTGGGAAGTCAGTGAGGACGCCATCAACGCAAAATATACCATTGTCGATGAAGGACAGATACTCGGATACTGGATCATAGCTGTAATCATATGGCAAATTTGTTGCATCATTTGCAAAATTTGATGCATAAACTTCTAGACCGGCTCTATGAGCATCCAGGACAAGAGAGGTGTGATTTTG